>CAOLHI010004489.1:0-113916 GCA_948474755.1 Ctenosaura bakeri | reverse complement strand
GAAATTCATGGGGTCACCATAAATCGACAGGCAATTTGAAGGCAGACACATACACACATTCCAGCCAGAGGCTCTTGTCTAAACAGGTAACCTTTTTAATTAAAACTTCATTGACCATATGTTTGCTTATACTGTTGATGAGCACTGGCACGACAAAGACAAATGCAACCTCAGCAGATATTCGCAAGATTGTTTTTAAATATATTTAATCTCTAATTCAGATCACATAGTATCTTTGATTTGTCTTCTTGTGTCATCCCCTCCCCACACTCATCACTTTAAAACTGCTTTATCTGGAGTGGCTGGTGAGCAAAGTGGGAATCTATGTTGCCTATCCATCACTTTTTCTTTTAATTGAATGACACCAGATTTAGATCGATAAAATGAAACATGAGACAACTTTGCATTTCCACACTCACTTATTCTCCCTGCTGTATAACTCTCAGCCATCATCACAACCAGAAACATTAAGTATGGCATTTGACCATTGCTGCCCAAGCTGTTTGTGTATGAATAAAATTGTCACAAAAATAATAAAACGTTTACATCAGAAGAGGCCAAGCAGTCAATACAAACAACATTAGCCATGCCCATTCTGAAGGGGTATGTTACTGACAAAAGAATGAATCTACAAATTATGTGTTCTGTTGCTTCCAATGAAACTCCATCCCTTCTCACCCTCCTTTTCCCATTTTTTCCAGCTGTGTCTGATTGTGTGACAACCCATTGAGTTGACCTCTCTGCTCAATTCTGCAAGTTTCACAATAAACCCAGACCAGCTGTGATTTCCCTTGTATACAAGGTTCCTAAGCTCTCGAATGCATTATTGATAACCTCATCACTGTGGAAAATGTGAAGGCTGACAGAGTTATAATCCCAGGCCTTTCTTGATAAGTTCTTGCCTTGCCAAGCTATCAATGCGGGTGCGGTGATGAAGGTTAAAGCTGGACATTTTGGACAGCGCATTCCTGGTTTTTCTTCATCTGGTCTATAGTATCCTGGTTGTTGTTTTTTCACCCTGTTTTTCTTTACTTTGTATGTTTTTCCCAACTGGTCATAATATTTTTAAACGCCATAGTAGTCCCAAAAAATAATTCACTCCTAAAATATATCTTTACAGAAATTAAGCAAAGATTATTATCCAGACATTAGCTTTTACCAGGTTGTTGTTGTTTTTTTAAGTTTAAAAAGTCAGTAACACTAACCAAGAGAATTTCAGGTCAGCTTGCTCAGATTTAATTAAGTCAATTTTAGTACTTTTGGAAAGAGGAAGGAAGGAAGGAAGGAAGGAAGGAAAACCTAGTTTTCTTTTTATCTGCAAGTATTCCCTGTCTAGGGTTAGTGTCTTACCTGATGACTGTGGTGATAAGGCCATTATATTACATTATAAAGAGCATGATTACATTTGATGACTTCTTTTCTAGCAAAGACATCCATAGGATGCACCAGATCAGACTAGCACAGCATTGGAGCAGAAGCTCCACACAGGGAAGTTTAGGCATTTCTTCTGTCTCATTTTTTTTTATTTCCCCTTTCCCATGTATTTGCCCGCAAAGGTGGCAAGTAACTCTTTGTAGTCCTAAGTATACTTTACTTGGAGGAATGTCCAACAAATATAATTGCTTAAAACTTAAGTAAACATGAATAAGTTTTCCCTGTTTTTAATACTTTTCAGCATGGGTCAGGAAGCTCTGTACCAGATACATCTGCCTGCAATTCCCACAGTCTCTCACAGTTCAGTCACACTGATGGGAGATGGGAATTCCCCACTTTACAGGATGACACAAATTATCAACAATTGCCAAGACAGTCAGAGAACAATTAGAATATAGCCATGAAACTATGCATTGGCTCCAAGACAGAAAACTATAAAATGTAGCACTTCCAAAATTCAGAAGTTTTTCTAACATCTTTATTCATTTCATTAAGATCTTGGGGCAGCTAGTTTGTGTCTTTTCTTTTATCTTAGTATACCAGGTTCTGACTCTCTTAAAAAGTTATCTGCTATTAGTGTCTCTGTTCGATGCATACTTGAGACACCATTAGCAGGCATGGCAGGGGCATTATCACTCTTCCATCACTTAGCATTTATAAAAGGTAAGCACTTTGATAGGTAATGTTCCACAAATATGGAGATTAGATGTTGATCAGTGGGAACTAGCTGTTTCCCAGGGGCAAAGTGAAGTTGAAGTTGTAAATGACCTTTTAGTAGCTGGCTTAATTAGGATGCATCCTCTTTTCTTAACATAAAACAACAGCAATTTATTTAGCTGGGTATAGAGAAACAAAAGAGCACTAGTGTCTCAGATTTTTTTTTTTCAAAGTACAAACCAGTTGAGAGCCAGTGTGGTGTAATGGTTTGAGCACTGGACTATAGCTCTGGAGACCAAGGTTCAAATCTTCACTCGGCCATAGAAATCCTCTGGGAAACCTTGATCAAGGTCATTTCCACACTAGACTGTTACAGCGCTGTTATTCCACCTGGCCCCTCCCGAAACTGCAAACCCCAGGATTCCATAGGATGTTGCAAGTGGAATAACAGCGCTGTAACAGTCTAGTGTGGAAATGACCCAAGTCACACTCTTTCAGCCTCAGAAGAAGGCAATGGCAAACCCCCTCTGAACAAATCTTGCCAAGGAAACCACACAATAGATTCCATTAAGGATTGCCATAAGTCAGAAATGACTGGAAGGTACACAACACATGAACTAGCTGCCACATCTAACATAGTAGTCACATACACACAATAAATAAGTTTCTCTGTTAAGATAAGTGATTAATTTTTTTTAGTAAAGAATAATATGTAGATAACTACTATAGAACAAAAGTGAAATAAAAATGTATTTTCATCCCTGAGCACCAGAGTATTGTGGATAACTGGACGTTGGGGACACTGTTGTTGTTTTTTTAATTCATGTTGGAAATATTTTTACTTTTACTTTAAGCCCATAAAGTAAACAATTTGTCTGTATTGCTCAGAGATCCATGGCTGTTGGAAACAGGTAACAATAGGGAATACTATTAGTTCATTTTTTATCAGAATTTACCAAAATTTAAAAAATTCAGTCTACTAAAGACTGGAAGAAAGTGAAACTGGTTTTATTGCTACTTGAGATGGGTGACAATCTTGTTTCAATTTTTGATTAGAATTTAACAACATTTGCAAAATGCTAATAGGGGAAGTGAAATTAACAGATTTGCCTATCCCTTGAACTAAGATTTCAGATTCACATTTAACTTAATACATTCAGGCTTAAATTTTATAGTTTCTTCTTTACATGCAACCACAAGCAGATTATTGGTTTGGACTATTGGTTTTGGTTTTTCTTCTCAAATTCTCATTATCTCTGTCCTGTGATAAGCTAAGAACAATAATAAATCCTAGTAGAGACCAAGGAACAGATCTACCACAAACTCAGAAATACAGATTGTAAGAGAACATGAATATATTTAAACTGGAATAACAGTAGAAGTCTCATCTTGTATCAGACCAAATCTTGGTCAGGGAAAATATCACTGTAATATTGAAATGTTTAAAATTGTTTCTTTTTATTGATTGTATCCCGTCCTAAGATGCATTAATGTAGGGTGGGTTATAAATAAAGAAGCTGTTTCTTACAGAGGTCAGCCACCTACCTCACTAAAGGCAGTGACAATTCCATTTGCTTTCTGGGGGTCAAACTAGAGATTCTGTTCATATGTAGCATGCAGTTATGTATCAATTTTTCGCTTACCTAATTGCATGCAGATGACCAGGGGATGTCTTTAGAGGAAACAAAGCATGTGGAAAATGTATGCTCCTGTCTCCCTTCCCCAGCATAGCCAGAACCAACTCTTTCCTCAGTATGTGACTAGAATGCTTATGAAAAATGACCCCATTCCCACCTCTGTTTTATGCTACCATTGACCCAAGGAAAAACAGAGCAGTCTATTTTTAGTCCATGTCAGCTTTACACATGTGTTTAAGTCTGAACTATCTCATTTCCACACCAATCTATAAAGTTTTTTTTAATTATTCACCAACAATTGACATTATTTTTGAATATTGGTTTCCATAATAAATACTAGTTTAAAATGTGCATTTAGATTTCCATTTTTGCCTATATATATACTGAATTTTCCTTTTTGTGTACACATTTTTGTGTATAGATGACCTGTATAGTCAAATTCACAGGTGAATAGAAACACAGGACAAAGATGTCAGTCCTATTGTTATTAGAATTTTCTATTTTCTGCACATATTCTTATTCCATACACATTGTGAGACTCTTTTCCCTAGGTATAGAACTCGATGTAATTGTTATATTAGTTTTTTTTCAATGTATGCATATGCCTGTATACTTTTTTCAATGTACACACACTCGTACTCATATTTTGTACTAGCAAAAGTGGTTTTGTGCACATCTGTGTGTTTTAAAAGTGCATACTTCTTAAATGTATGTGTGGTTTTGTTTACTCTGTTCTCTGTGAAGTGCATCAAAAAATCACAGAGATATGATTTCCCCATGTACATTGTGTTCAGCAGCATTCTTGGGAGTTGGAAAATATCCATTTCCACCTGCAAACATGAATGCCTTATCCCTATTTAAGACTCCTATTTAAGACTGATGTGCAACTTAGGCCATTTCCGCACTATACTGTTATGGTGCTATTATTCCACTTTCAACATCCTGTGGAATCCTGGGGTTTGCAGTTTGGGGAGGGACATTTAGAATTCTCAGCCAAAGAGCTCTTTGGCCTCAGTAAACTACAAACCCCTGAATTCCACAGGATGTTGAAAGTGGAATAATAGCATGATAATGGTGTAGTGTGGAAATGGCCATGGCCCATCCTGTATGAGCCAACTCATTTTGCTTAAAAATGTGGACTGAACTCCCTTGTTGAACATCCACATTCTGAACAGAAGATTTTCATTTTTCATTTACTTTTGATGGCTGATATTGATAGCACAGCATGTTAATAGTTCTTTGGTCCTAACTGTTTAAGTACTGCACTACTGGTGACGAGTAGCTATCTTTTGTGCTAAAGTAGTCTGGTGGATTTTTTAAAATGGGTAGATATTAGACAATGCACCAGTCCTGGATCTGAGTTTGCTTTTCCCCCACTTACAGTGCCAGGAGATAAAGAGAAAATGATAGAGAAGAGAAGAAGAAGAGTTAGATTATACTTCATAATATAGCCATTTTTGTTCCATGGCAAGCTCAGAGAAGATGCTTATTGTAGCAACATCATGATGCCTTTCCACACACTGTGGTATACTGGTATTAAAAAGGTTTAGAAAAGAGGTTCCTGCTTTAATAATGTCTTCTATAAAGAGAAATACATCAAATTACTTTCCCTCTCACCCCTTTTGATTAGGATGTGGCAATTTTTATTTCTTCTTTCCCTTAATAGAATTCTCACAAAAACTGCCTGCAGCTTTCTAAGTTCTGAATAACTTCAGCATTGGTTATTCAAGGATATTTTCCATAAAGAGAAAAATAGAATGTCAATAAAAGGCAGATGCAAATTTCTTGTCCAACCCTGTTTTTGAAGACAAATAAAAAGGGCAGGTAAAACCCTACCAGGTTTAAAAGGGCAGGTAGAACCCTATCAGGTTTAAACCAAGTCAGAAATGAACCCCCCCCCTTTGGTTTTGTTTTCCATACAATAGGTTCTTCTGTAGAACATAGTGATTGTAGCTTCCCGAACTGCATTTTTCTTTTGTAAAATATGAAATCTTCTCCACTTCATAATATTCAGTGAAATGTGACTACTGCAAAAATAGTACATTCTCCCCACTTTGTGGTACTCATTTTCTCTGTGGCCTTAAGAACTGAAAACAAGCAGCAACTCCAAAGTAGTCATTCACATCTCAATATGCCATTTAGTTCAACCTAAACTGAATGTGAGTAGTATCTCAGTGTTTCTCCAGATGTCCCCTGCATGATCTCTTCATCCTTATTTCACACCAGGTTCCAAGAATTTGTGGGGCTTTACCTACATTTCAAGGTATATATGTGTGCATTTCTCCTAATGTGTGCCTTTATTTATGCATTTTTCTGCTGTTGCACATTTCCCCTATAGACTAAAGTGTACTTGCATATATTTTATGCACATTTTAGCCCTTTGCTTTTAAAAATGTGTGCACTCTTTTTGTGTGCTTCATGTCTTGGAAATGTCTCTGTTCTTCTCATGAGGTGTGGGTCTTCTCACTACAAGTCCTGAGAGATGCAACAGTATTACTTTTTAAAGACTGCCAAATCCAGTGAAATGCTATTCACTCCTCAATATAAACTACTACTAGATCAAAACATTTGTTCACAGGCAATGTGTAGATTATCCTTCCTTATCACTTAATGGAACCAGATCAAACTCTACTGCACATGCAGCTTCTTCTTCCCTAGGATAATGTGGAAACCAACCAACCAAAAATCTTGAGAAATATGTTTAAAGAGGATAGACAGGTTTAATATATTGAGGAAATTTGTAGTCAGGGTGGGATTAATCCTCTTTAAACATATTTAATGAATAAAGGTCTTTCTCGGTGGTTTTTCTTTGGGTTCAGCTCAAAGTGATATGATGTGAACAGTGATCCATTGAAAGACCATCTTGGTCATTGCCCCCAAGGTCTGTAACAGTCTCCTCATCTCAACTGGCACAGAAGGTGATCAATTTTCAGTGCTATTTATATGCCAAGCTTTTCAGGACTTATCTCTACGGCTTCATCTAGTCTTACTCTGTCTGTGGCCATTTCCGCACTACACTGTTATAGTGCTATTATTCCACTTTCAACATCCTACAGAATCCTGGGATTTGCAGTTTAGGGAGGGGCATTTAGAATTCTCAGCTAGAGATCTCTTTAGCCTCAGTAAACTACAAACCCCAGAATTCCACAGGATGTCGAAAATGGAATAATAGCACTATAACAGTAGTGTGGAAATGGCTTATCTCTCATTCTTTCTCTGTGCTATCTTATTTCACCTTCTGTTGCTTTATGTAATTTTTAAGTCTGTATATATTTATATATGTTTTTCAACTGTGAGCCTCCTTGAATAAAACAATGTGCTACAAGTACAGTATATAACTTAAATAAAGGAAAGTCAAAGTAGGAAATCTATCATATGAAACTGTGTTTTGGCAATTTTGTATTAAGATAAGATATTTCACACTAAAAGCAGCATATATACTGAAAGAAAAACACTTTGACAAAATCTGACCTAATTGGGTATAAGGCAGCTCCAGTTCCCAGATTTTGTGGTTGTACAAGAAACAGCTTCTGAAGATTTTTGTCAATGGGACTCAGACATGGGTTCAAGAGAGTAAGAGGACTGATAATGGAACAACTATTGGAGTTCTATCACTATCTGTGTCAAGATATTAGCAAAAATGACTGGGAAGCCAAAGAAGGAATGAATGTAAGAAGAGAATAGACAACAAGAAAGGGACAATCTTCTATTAAAGTCAGAAGAGAGAAATGTCTTAATTTTTCATAATTCTATTCAGAAGCAACATGAAAACCACAGATGCTTCAGTATGGTTCAGTATTCAGTATGACGGCACATGGTCTATTCTGACATCTCATCCCACCACCGGGGGGATGTAGTCATACCAGACCATGGTTCTCTGGGAACCCTCAACCCTTCCCTTTCCAGGAAGAATTGGGCAAAAAGGCAGCAAAGAAACAAGTATGAACTTAATTTAAATGAAGGAAATAAAAGAGACACAGAGATACTAAACATAAGCAAATAAGTGGTTCCACTTAGGGCTGCCATGGGCAACATGTAGCGCTCTAAATATTGCTAGACTGAAGGTCACATCATCCTTTACCTTTGACTATGTTGGCTAAGGCTGAAGAAAGACCAATGACATCTAGAGATCAAAACCTTACCAACCCAGACCAAAGGCACACAAGGTTGAATACAGAGTTTGCATATGGTGATAGTTTAAAAAATCTGACTAATTAATCCAGCTGAAAGAAAGAAGTATCTGTTGGAAAGGGGAACCATGTAGGAAAAAATGCTTTGTGATATTTACAATCAAGATTTTTTCAATTTTACAAAATATTGCAACAAAAAACCCTAATATATTCTGTTGCAAATTATTCTCATGCTAAACAAATGGATGTTCCCCAAACCTGTATTCATCATCACTAGACAAGGATGGGAATGACCTATGCTATCAAATATAAATAAACTTTAAGGGAAATATGCATACTACCAATCTTATATATGCAACATTGACAACAGAAAAGAAGGAACGTGAAGAGGGCAGATGGAGAAGACCAATATATATTAAATAATGATGTTGCAAGGGAAGTCTCTTCAGAGAAACAAATGGAAGTGCAAACAGATGCAAAGATTCAATCTGCAACAGTGGGTCACAGTGTCACAGTGTGGTCACCTGGATTAAAATAAAAAAGAAATTGAACACATTGCTAGGAGGCTATATTTGTCACAAATGTATGAAGAAAAAAACCATCTGCATGCCTATATAATCCAATCATTACTTAGATCATGTCACATGAACTAATTATAAAATCATTTCACTGATTATTTTTTCTATATACCATCAACTGCATACAATATTTGAAAGAAAGGATTGCTGAAAAGGTTCTGTTTATTACTGTTGGTATTCATTTTATTACTATTGTGAGGATATTAATTCACTCAGTGAGTTAGAAAAGTGATAAAGTAGTTTTGTCACCAATTATTATAAACAATACAGACAGCATAGTTAATCTGAGAGAAATTATTTCAGTAAAATTGGATATGAACTAACTTAATTGATATATCTCAATACTCTCCCATTTCTACCAGCCTGTAAAACATTAAAAACATTAGGCATAAAGATCAATGATAAATTCCAGTGTTATGAGTATGTCAAGAAATAAATGCATAAGAGCATTTTGTTTGTTTGTTTGTTTGTTTGTTTTATTATTCCAAAAGATACATGAGAAAGAAATTAGGGGAGTGAAAGCACACAACTCTTTGCAGAAGGATAAAGTCATTTTATTACATAACCTAATTTGTTTCTATTGGTTAAATTTTGGAAGATAACATCATTTCTTTAAAAGGATTGTGTGTAACATGCCAGAAATCCTATCAACAACAGTGTTGAATTCAAATTAGGTATATATAACCTTAGCCAACTTCATACCCCATTTTTATTTATTTACTTGATCACAGAAAAGAGAGTAAACACACACACACTTCTTATTCTGATTTTCAACACTTTTCTTCACACTGATTAAATGCAGCATCACCAACAGTCAGTGGTGGGAAGCAACGAGAGCCCATATGTCTCCACCACAGCTTTGCCTCATGTGCTCTTTGCACCATAAGCTTTGTAACCTTCTGGCTTAGTAGCACAAGGTCATTTGAGCTCTCTCAACATTGTAATTTAGTACAGCTACTCAGCAGCAAACATTCACAAAAGCCTGGCCCTCATCTTCCCAAACACATATGAAGGGAACACACAATCATCACAACCCCTTCCACAAGGCTGTCCGAGACAGCCACCACCTTTGCACCTCCTGGTTTTAAATCCTTGCCCTTTAGGCAGTTACTGGCCACTATATGCAAATTAAATAACATTGTGATTAAAGAAAACACATTATAGTGATTCATATAGGATGTTTGTGTGTCCTTAAAAAGTCTGTTTTAATCATGGTTCGAAGGCATGTATTATTAAACCTACTTGACAAATGAAAACGTTAGAAGAGCACTGCCAAAGCCTAGCACAGCAGCGAGCAACTTTGAAATTTTCATATCAAATTATAAACTTTGAATGCCTGAAGCACAAATAAACATTCTAAAGGCTTTTAGCCACAAAGAGATAAGATCTCTCTCTGGGGAGACTGCTCGAAACTGCTCCATTGCCTTTGTGTAGACTACTGGAATGTGCTTGCTTTTCATTTCTTTCTTTGTGTCTGGCTCGCAGGCCTCACAGGCAGTGTCTTAAGCCAGGCAGGGTCAGTGCAAACAGAGAGCAGCATTCATGGACAGATCAAGTTTATGTGAGAATCTGCTCCTCCTGTGCCCTCAATTTCCATTTGAATTGTTAATAAAATCTCAGCCTGAAAAGCACATGATCCCATCAGTGGAGAAGTCATGCAGAGAATCCTCCAGCTCGGAAAAACAAAATTTCTTTATCTTTTTTCCCCCCTCTACTTTTTAAAGCTATCCTTCTTCTGCATTCATGGGAATTACGCCACCTAACCCCTCCTAAACTTAGCCTTCCAACCCTATCATAACACCTGATAGCCAGTGAGGAGCTTGCCTTAAAAGAAAGGAGAGGAAAAGAACAGAAAAGCCACAGACACAAAGGAAAACATTTAGAAAATATCCTCCCCCGTAAAAGAACTAGAGTCACAAACATTGCCCCATCTTAGATGTTGCTGCTTCAAGTTCAGATTTCATCCCCCAAACAGCAAATGCAAATTGACTTTTCATATTTTAAGTGAATTTTGATCAGCTGACTGTACTGTTTGAAACACTTTCCCACCACTTTGACATTGCATGAACTGTAGGTCCACAGAGATAATACAGGGTCACGTATAATGCAAAGAACAGAGCCATACTCCAATTAACTTGGTTGCCCAGGGCAGATATCGTAGAGGAACAAGAGCCATTCTTAGCTTCCCAGATCAGACATGCTTTTTCCTATCCTTGCATGAACTAACTAGGCCTCTTGTTTCTTTTGGCTTTGCTCCTTGCAAACTGTTTGGATATATTGTACATTTTTCAGAGGGATGGGCTGATGAACAAAAACATGAATTTCCTGCTTGTATCTTAATAAGGGTTGGGGACCCTTATCATTGCCAATGATCAATTGCAGAACAAAAGGACTGTGACTAAAGATTTCAAACAATGTTTAGATCTTGGATCACTAGATTGCATTCTCTGTCTCTCCCCTAAAATAGCTTTCAATTTAAGAACAAAATGTAACTCAGGTAACTAGTACATAAAATATACATGACATCCATGAGGTTCATCTTAAATCATGAAATAGACATTATAGGTATGGCTGCAATATACCCATAATAGACATATTTTTTTTTCAAAATAACTGTTTAAATCTGCCTCTAATAGTCATTTGCATAAAACTTAACAAAGCCAATCAGATATTGATCTTAGGCTTGGAATGTTTGAGGAAAACACAGTTGGGGGACTTTTTAAAGTTTGACTTGGTATACATGAAATACTAAACATTTCAAAAAGCCTAAAGGTGTAATAAAAATAATAATGGAGGTAGGGTGGAAAATATGGTACTAGGGAATATATCCTGACCTAGGGTACAGTCACACTGCACAATTATAGCATTACAGTTCCACTTTAACAGCCATGGCAACATTATGCAGAATCCCGGGATTTGCAGTTTAGAGAGGATGTGCTAGTGCCTCCCCAAATTACATATCCCATGATTCCATGGGATGCAGCCATGGAAATGAATCATAGTGCTATAATTGTGTAGTCTTACAGGACTACTGTATTTAAAATTTAGCATGATGTTTTAAAATAGAAACAAACAATTAGGGAAAAGAGAAGCAGAAGTTATGTGTTCCACATAAATATGTAAAGCAGATGTTGTTATTATTTTGTCAGTTTGTCATTATTGGCAGCTCTGAAAGTTATAGCCATACCATGCAATTCAGTTTCTAGCTGACTTCTCAAAATCAAGAGGCTGATCAAAGTTTAAGGAGAATTGAAATAGTCCTGGGTAGTTAAGGGCTCTTGACTTGCTTCTCTTTCATTTCAGGAAATCTGTAAATAGTATCAGGAATGGCAAAAATGAAGGCATTTTTCACACATTCCTTTATCCTGAAACTGTCTCCTTAACTTACTCTGACCTCTGATTTATTTATAGAAATTAAGAGGGTTGAAAGTAAGGAAAGAGTCTATGAATAATTAAGAGTTCCTGATTCACTTTCCTTTTATCTGTGATCTAAGAATGAACCAAGATAATGTGCATCAGTTTTATTGGCTATATTATCTGATATCAGATCTCTAAACAAGGGTTAACATTTTAGCATTGAATATACAGAATTTAGGAACTCTAAAACTGCAACAGATATCTTTTACTGTGTGCATAAAGTGAATAAATGGTTTTTGTCAGAAAAGGGTATCCTAGTCAAGCCTAGTTAACAAACCAAGCCACTCTTTTAGTTTATTTCTGGTGATCAAATGCATTACTTTTTTACACTGGCAAATTATATCTGATGTAGAATACAATGATATGCTTTGGGGCATATGTTAGAATTATATCTGTAAACTTAGAAACTTCTAAGTGTTAACCTGAGTATATTTTACTTCATGAGTATTTGGTTCTTCCATGAAAGACAATTTGAAAAATGTAACCAATTCCACAGAAATGAGGACCTGTGGTTCTCTAGGGGCTCTTTCACATTACACAAATATAGTATTATGATTCCACTTTAACTATCATGGCAACTTTCCATGGAATCTTGAGATCTACAGTATAGGAAGGGGCATTTTGAATTCTTAACCAGAAAACTCTAATGTCTTACCAAATTACAAACCACAGGTTCTTACAGGATGTAGCCATAGCTGTTAAAGTGGAATCATGATGCTATAACCATGTAGTGTGAAAGGGCTGTGGATGTTATTGGACCTGATGGTTATTCAGGTCATTTCTGCACTACACTGTTATAGTGCTATTATTTCACCATCCTGTGGAATTCTGGGTTTGTAGTTTACTGAGGCCAAAGATCTCTCTGCCAAGAATTCTAAATGTCCCTCCCTAAACTGAAAACCCCAGAATTCCATAAGAGGTTGAAAGTGGAATAAGAGCACTATAACAGTGTCATGTGGAAATGACTTCACTTCCACACTATCCACCAATCTCCCTACCTATTTATGAAGTTGGAGTCTCCCACAATAATTGTCTTAGATGACTTTAACCTTCATGCCAGAGTTGCTTTGATTTGGCCAGCTTGGGACAATGGCTGCCGCAAGAGCTATGGAGCTATCTTAACATGTGACATGCTCTATACATCTTTACCTGAAGGAATTTTATGTATAAGATGAAGTGAGCTTGTTTTTTGGCTGTTCCAGGGACTAGAACACAATGAATTCAAATTGCAAGTAAGGAGATCCACCTAAACATTAGGAAGAATGTCTCTACCGGAATAACTGTTTAACAGCTGAATACACTGCCTCAGGAGATGGTGACTCTCCTTTGGAAGTCTTTAAACAAAGATTGGATGAGCATCTTTTAGGAGTGCTGGAGTTTGTACTCCTGTATGGCAGGCAGTTTGATGAGATGGCCCTTGCAGTCCCTTCCCATTCTATGATTTTTTCAAAAAATATTTTAAATAAATGAATATCCAATACGGGTGAACTGTGGCTTTTTGTCTTAGGCTCAGGGTTTCTAGATTTATTCATAATTTCCAGCTGTGTCTCACCCTTTATACACTACAGACATTGAGTATAAACATAATTTAATGTCTGAAAAAGGGGAGTAAAAGTGAGGAGGGGGAAAATTGCATAATACAGGGTTTGGGCCACAACATTGAAAACTGCATTTGCAGAAGGATGGATGGATGGAAGGCTGAGTCAACCTGGAGCCCTGCAGGATCAAACTCACAACATTGTGGCTTCAGTACCAGCATTTAACCACTGCACTACCAGGGCTTGCTTTCAATGAGCAATGTTGCAGGAGAAGGCAAAGCACAGACCTTCAGTTTCACTCCTTCCCTCCCTCAGTAAACAAGCAAATGGACCTGCCTCTCCCCACTCCAAATCCAGTAAGCCAGGTAAAAAAGCCCAAGCTAGGTGGCAGCCTTGCTGAACTCAGAACAAAGCAGAATGACTTAATTCACAAGCCTGCCTTGGGCACTTTTGTCAAGGGATTGGAAGCAAGCATGTGTCTTCTTCTGGCCAATAATTAACAACAAGTGTCCTTTGTGGTCTGGATGACTTTCCTGCATTTGTCTTTGCTGTACAGGTCTGTAGGCTGACTCTTTCCCAGCTTCATTCAAGTTCTAGAATTACTTCAGCAGCCCTGATTGTGGCTAAGTCAACAGCATCCACTTTCTCCATCGTCAAGTCTTATATAATTGTGCAGTGACAGCCAGTATTTTGTTTATAAGAAACTGTACACTGTCTTTCTGCAACAAATGCTAGTGTAAAAACTATTCATTAAGAAGTCATACATCAAAAGTACAGAAGCAGCAGATTAGATAAAAAGCACAACATTGATAATTAATAAACTTGCAGCATATAAATAAATAGTGAGGCCAAACCAAACAAACACAGTGAAACAAGCAAACAAAATTGTAAAAATGAATTTGGCTAGTAAATATAGCTTGTATTCTGTTGGCAAGAATGTCCAAAGCAGATACTGACTGACATGGATATTTAATTGGAACTGTGTGGTATGGATCAAAAATATAACCCAAATGTGTAAATCACTTAAAGACTATGGCTCAGGGGCAAAACATAAGCTTGGCAGGAAGACAATTCCAGGCTCAATTTCTGGTAGCTCCAGGTCCTCCTTAAAACTTGGTAGCTCCTCTTTAAAACCTGATCAACATGGAGTAGTGGTCTGAGCACTGGACTATTACACTGGAGACCAGGGTTTGATTCCCTGCTTGGTCATGGAAACTCACTGAGTAACATCACATGCCCTCAGCCACCAGAAAACCCTGTGATAGGTTTATCTTAGCATTGCCATAACTCAAAAACTACCTGAAGGCACACAACAACAACAACTGCAACAACAAAAGCAACAAGGATCAGGTAGCAGGTTTTGGGGAAGATCTCAGCCTGAAGTAGTAAAAGCAGGAGTTAGATATATGGCACTCTAGATATTATTGGACTGCAATACCCATTATAGCTTGCTAACTTAGCCAGTAGTGAAGGGAGCTGCAGCCCTACATTTGGCAAGCTATATTTTTCCCATCCCTGTCTTAGAGGTAGATACACAAAACAGAAGAACTAAGGGGGGTAGGTTTTTACCACCCCTAATAAATTGATTTATTAGGACAATGGATCATTAGGCAAAACCAAGGCACTCAGTCTACTGCTGTATTCAAGGACAAGCGGGGGCGGGGGGGAGATGCAGCTCTGACTACAGAGTTTTTCTTGCTGTATCTCAAGAGAAGAACTGAACTGAGCACTAATTATGGTGAGAGTAAAATGGCCAAGCAACACCAAGGTGGAAAGTGAATTGAACATTGAGTTTCTAGTTCTTTGAGTAATGTGCAATATTAATGAAAAATATATTTTCATTGTAGGCAGTTTGCTTTAATTAAATATTGGACCACAACAGCCTCTCTGCTACCACTACCTCCACCACTGTTGTCACCCAAATGCTTTTGAAATCTCTGTCATCAGTCAGGTAGAAAACATGAGGAGTGAAATACAAACTGTCTCACCTGATAGTACAGAGATTCCTGTGTAACAAACCCAAAAATTAAACTGGTCTACAAAAACAAGGACAATTGAGATAGAATTTGCCCCATTGTGATAAAATTATCACAAAGTGGTTCTTCCTTCTTCCCCCACCACAAAAAAGGCATGGATGTGAATGTGGCATCTTATAAACTCCCTGATAAAGGACTTTAAGGAGAGCAACTAGTCTCTGATAGTAGATAATGCTTTAAAAAAAAAAAGCATAGAAGGATTAATGGCAGAAGTAGTGCACATGTGAAGATTGCAAAGTCTTCCCCACCTTATGTTCCTGCAGTCTTCTGTTTAAGCACCTCTTGTCCAAGCCAGAGACATTTCCTCCATGTGAGGTCATCTTGGAGAGAGGACTGTGGCAAGATCATCCAACAGAAAGGTGAATTTAGACTCCTCATCAGTGCTGGCTGGTGGCTCTCATGTCAGTGGGTGGTGAATCCAGGTTTTAATCCAGAACTGAACAGAACTTTCCAAGGTACTGAACTGCATATTCCTCAATGTCCTCAGCATCTTGGATAGTTCTATTAAAGTTAGCCAAAACATCAAACGGCTTCACTGTCCCAATGAAATGGAAGTCCCCAGCAGTCACTGTTCCTCACTCACATGTCCATTATGCTGTTAAAAACTGAATGCTTGTCCTCCTTCGTCTTGTTGTGCTAAAAGGAATATAAAGATGGTACCAAAATGAGGCAGTTGAGTACTTGATATGGATTCTCAGAAAAAGTCCAATTCAGCTAACCTGAACTGAAAACATTATTGCAGATATTTTTTGTCATTAAAAGACATCACAGAGAAAGATTCTAAAGTAATCCTGGACTACTACTTTTCATTTCTCAACAATCTAAATCTTGATATTGTTGGTTTTGTTGTTGTGTGTCTTCAAATCATTTCTGACTTATGGTGACCCTAAGATGAACCTAACACAGGTTTTTCTTGGCAAGGTTTGTTCAGAGGTTTGCCTTTGTCTTCCTCTGAGGCAGAGACAGTGTGACTTGCTCCCCAGAGGGTTTCCGTGGCTGAGCAGTGATATGAACCCTGGTCTGCAGAGTCATAGTCCAATGCTCAAACCACTACATTACATTGGGTCTCAATTAAATCTTAAGTTACATTGATTTCAAAATTCTCTGCTGAGAACACTTAAGTCTGAATCCAGTTTACTGCCTTTTTAACCTTGATGATGTCAATGATTTCACTTATGATTTGAATGGAACAAACATTTGACTGGTAGGACCTATAGACCTTAATATTTGAGTCATACCAAATTATACGCTGAATGAACTGAAAAAAGCAGTTGTTTCCCCCCTAAAAAAGCCCAAGTTTGGCAATAGGTCCCAAATGTGTACAAATGTGTTTGGAATGACAACCTACTTGTAAGTATCACATTTGGTCAAAACTGATTCATAAATGTACAGCCCACAGCAAGTAAAAGAAAATAATTTTAAAAATGCAGAAATCCAAAATGTTTATTCAGGAGGTATCAAAGAGTTGATGAATTGGGTGCAAAACTTAGTATTCTACCTTTCTTATTATGCCATCTCTTTCAGTCACAGGCAATCAGTTCTTTATGTGAACAAGATCCCAGAATAAAGATTTAAACATGGGCCTGAAGAACCTAACATTGCACATGAAAGAATAGTATAATTGTATAAAAAGTCACCAAAAAATCTTAGTCTGCGTAATGTTTATTAATTGAATATACCCAACAGGCATACCTAACTTAGCTTGTGCCTGACAATATGACTTCAGCTAGCCTATCTTCTCCTTAGCATGCAAGTTTAACATGCTTACTTTGTTTGCTTTAATACAGAGGAACATTCAGATATCTGATCCCACCCACTCCCAGCCTGCCTGCAATCTGAAGTGGTACATTCCAGCATCCCAAGAGATTGCTGATTGTGTAGTTTGGCTCATACTAAGAAGCCAAACCTTCTTTGATCAGAAATGGTATGCACAACTTCAGAGAAAAGATTTGGAAGAAAAAAGTGGGTGGAGAGAGGAGAGAAAATACTAAAACAATGTTAATTTCAGTTTTTGAAATAAACCTCATGAACAGATGAACAGCTCAAAGGAAGTGCTTGGGTAATTCCAGACGACTAATTGGTTTAGCGCAGTGGGCAAGAGGATGCTGGAGAAATAGAATCTGCTTGCAAATTTTTAGAAAGTTTTTTGTGACATCTGAAGGTACCCAAACAGAACATAAGCCAAATATGTTGGAATTAAAGCACATCTCTTTTAAAATTAAATTCAAAATCTTGTTCATAATTCTAAAAGGACTTGAGCACTAGCATATCGAGTTCTATGTTCTTCACTGAAGTCTAAGTCAAGATTTTATCAGTTTTATTATGAAGAATGACAATAATGGACTGCATGAAGATAAAATATTTAATTAAAAATGAACAGTGTATAACTGATGATGACATTTTCAATCAGAAAACAGGTGCAATCACATACTGCACTTTTTTTGTATTAAACTTTATTATTATGTAGAAATTGGCAGCAATTCACTTTGCAGTTCTGTGCCAGCTATGAAAAGAATCAGTGTGGTCTCCTTTTCATCAGTCTACAAACCAGGCTTCTGGCTATTATAACAAGAAAAGTAAGTCTCCTGCTATTATTAAAATCTGGAAGAGTGTGGGAGGGGTGGATTGGGAAGACAGAGCAAGGAAGGAAACTAACTGGGCTCCTAGATAATTGTGTTGGATGCACCCACTGCGGCAGCCATAAAGCAGAAAGTTACTCAGATGTAAGGGAAACATGGCAAATTAGTAACAAAAACTTTTTTTTCATTTTTCAACACAAGTATTTGCACAATGGTTCTCTGGGGATGTAATATTATGGCCCCTAGAAGGTCCACCTACAAAGAAGGGGATAAACTGTGGAAGCCCTACCCTGGCCAGTATCAGGAATACTAGGGATAGGAAGAATATTCAAAAATATTCAAAAATGATTGGAAGACATGTTTCTTGACTGTCAAAAAACCCTATTTAGAAGAATCCTGGACTGGCAAAAGTCTTTGCACTTTGGGACTTAGTCTGTGTAAAATTTCCATGTGGGTGTTTTGTGCAGAAAAATATTTTTGTGAAGGAAACAGGGTTTTATGTTTTGTGGGGGGCAGAAAATATTTCTGTAGAGGAAAATATTATTTTCTTCACAGAAAATACTGTTTCTTGCAAAAAAAAAAGTGTGAATTTTGTGCAGAATACGTCCAAAACTGTAAATTATTTCTGAACACAGGCAGCAAGAAGAAAATTGTTAAAATTGCTCATCAGTTCATTCAGGAGGAAAATTAGCAAATTACATCCCTAAGGAATATCATGGTGGAACACTCACTACTGTGGGTGCTCTGTCATGGTGTTGTGACAGTAGGATAGGAAAAGAAAGGTATGGGAGAAGAAATCAAGAGTGGGTTATGACAGTGCTGTTTTGGTTTTTTTAAAACTTGTTCTTGGGATACATACACAGACCCAGAATAACTTAGAGCTATACTGGGCCTGGTGCTAGGTAGGGAAAAACTATTATTTTTCCCTGCTGGCATTGATATATGGGAAGGGAAAAAAAGATACTGAAATCAAGATAATATACAGTGTATGATAGTGGCAGTTTCTTACATTTAGACTCTACCCAAATACTAAATAAAGACATCCAGTAATCAAGGTAGAGCTTGGGGTTTTTTTCCTTCCCATTCTTGTATAGATTTTTTATTTTATACTTGATACAACTCTGGCCATTTGTTCGCACACTTCCATCCAGACATAGCAAGGAAAAGTGTCACGCAGAGAATGTTGCTACCCACTGCTGCACACTGTTAAGTAGAAGGGCATCTGAAAGCACATGTCACCTGGGGCAATCAGATTGCTTTCCCAGGGAACCATGAAGACTCATGCCATTCACATGTGATCTTTATACTTTTTGGAGTTTTTTTTGGGGGGAGGGAGAGCAGAGTAACACAAGTTTGTCTCCAACTCTAGGCCTTTTTAGGTTCAGGAGAAGTTTTTTTTTAAAAAAAGCAGAGAATCACTACTGTTTCACTTCCTGAATAAATAAAGACTCATTCTGGGCCTAAAATATCCCAGGGAAACAAATATGTGGCAGAAACTGTCTCTCATGTCCCCTATGCATGGGGGAACATTTTTCAACAAAAATGGCTTTTTTTGGGGGGGGGGAGGCAGGAATAAGTGGGGGGATGCATGTGGCCTGCAAGCTGTAGTTTTCCCACCTGTGTTTGCACAATTTCTCTCTCAAAGAACATTTCCTCTTTTTTTTTTACCACATTGCATGTACATACTATGAACTTTTACTAATGACTTGAAAGTGTATGTAGATTTTTTTCTTTAATACTGTAATAATGAGGTATAGCAGTACATTTTAGTAATGTGTAAGTATGATTTATTATCAAAAATAATATCTTGGTTAAATTTAAAAATAATGATGAGCATTTCTTTCCATTTCAGGATTATTCTTATTAGTATTTTTGGAAAAAGATTCTTTGCACAGATTTTTTTTTTTGTATTATATACAAGAATTTTTATGCAAAAAAGACAACAAAACCCTATTTTTAAATTTCATTTTATTTTCATCTAAACTCCACCAAAATTAAAAAGAAATAATAGTGTTTTTCTCTCACTGAAGGGACAAAAAATTCATACAGCAGTTAATATTCCATCCGCCCAGTGGACCTTTCTCACTGAGGCTGAAAAAAAATGTGAACATTCCTTATATACCTACCCAGCACACAGTTAAATTGTGAAAGATAATTCCATACCTGGTCATAAAAACAAGTATAGAAATTTTGTGGTTCTCCAGGTGTTGAACTGAAACTCCAGCATTTCTTACCACTGGCTATGCTGGCTAGGGCTTCCGGAAGTTGTAGTAGAACTACATTTAGATGGCCACATAATTCTACCATGTCCTAAGTTGTCATGTAAGCCCTTGGGCTGATCCTGCAATGTTTTTCTTGTGTTTCTTTAAGTTAATTAAAATCGCATGGGGAGTTACAGAAATAACAAAAAGTCAAAGAATTTAAGAGTAGATGTTTGTTTAGTAGAAGTGTATGGAAAGAACAGGAAAGAGTCAAGTAGTTTTCAAGTAAGAAGCTATCATTTTGATAAAACTTTATCTAAGGCACAGAAAGCTTGTAACTGTAAAATCCATCCTGATTATTAGCAATTATAACCATGACAAATGCTTAAAACTATTGGAATACAAAGATTCACATTATTAGTAATTATTACATGATAGTTATAATTAATACACAAAAAAAATCTTTTGGAAGCTCAGCATCATGCAAAATGATATTTAGAATTCATTCTGGATTGTGACAATTCAAAGAGGTCTCAAATTAGCATAGCAAATGTTTTAAAATGTTGCTCTATTCAACTCATGTTCCACAAAGACAACTGGACTCCAAAAGACTGGTATAAAAAGTGAGTAGCATCAGTGAGGTTCATGTGCAGAGTTATGCCATTAGACCTTGCCCTTAAACCTGAAAATCAATGGAATTGATTAACAAATATACTACAGGCAGAAACAGTAAATGAGATTGTAACTCAGGATACCATGAATGCTTTGAATAGTGAAGGCCTGCAGTGTGGACCAGGAAATGGAAATGAAAACAAAGAAAGAAAGGAAAGAAAGACCAGAAAGGAAAGCAAACGCTGTGTGTGTGTGTGTGTGTGTGTGTTGGTGCATTTTTTGTAGGTATTCGTCATGTGCAAAGGGAGGAAGAAGAGCAGGAATCATCTACAATAATATTTTAAATCCTATTACACACGCACATACACACACACACACACAAATAAGTATGTGTATCATTTTGGCATCCCAGTCTAATGGATCAGCTTAAAGCAGCAAGAGAAACAATTAGCAATTGAATTGTTACTGCTCAGAGCTTGGAACGCCAGATATGGAAATGAAGTCAATAATGTTCAATGTTAGAAACTGGAAAATTAATTTACTACCACAAAAACTAATAATTTAAATTGTTTAATTAGTTGGGTTATCATTAATTGATTTCTTGTTTAAAATGTTAGTGTTCAGCTAGAGAACAGCATGTTGCCCTCAGGGCAGCAACTTTTTTTGCTACTGGTTCCTTCAATAGGGTTCTTTTTGTTCTTTTGAAGTTCCCTTCTTCCAGCCTAGCATTTTCTCCATGTGGACTACAAAGCCCATAATATGATTGCTGCTTGGGAAGGGAAATCCAATACGTCTGGAAATTGTCAGATTGGAAAGGTCTGTCCTCTCTTTTCTTTCCACCCTTACTGACACATACTTCATTCTTCAAATGTCTTGTTTGTTAAAGATCAATAATGTGTGACTTCATTGAGAGAGGCCATTTCCACCCTACACTGTTATAGTGCTATTATTCCACATTCAACTTCCCACGGAATCCTGGGTTTTGCAGTTTAGGGAGGAGTCTTTAGAATTCTCAGCCAGAGAGCTCTTTGGCCTCAATAAGCTACAAAACCCAGAATTCCACAGGGTGTTGAAAGTGGAATAATAGCATTATAACAGTGTAGTGTGGTAATGGCCTTAGAGGACATGATCCACCACAATTATAGCAATTGGTGGATAACTACAAAGATTGTCAGTAAATCAAAAGTGGAGAATCTACTTTTTTTTTGAGAGTTTCTGAGCATACAAAAAACATTTTTATGCATAACATTCATTCTTTCCGCCTCCCTTCTTCCAAACAAGAATTGTGGTCTGCAAGGCAGAGAACAGATTTTGCATGCAAGGAACCAGGGATCCTAAATTCAATTTGTGGCATCTTATAAACTGAAGATTATCAGTTATCTAACAAGTCCTCTATTATGTTATATTAATTGTATAATTCAAATGGTGTGGAGAAAGGGGAGGGGGAGGGGGAGGAGACACTGGTACAGCACGGATAAATAGGAAAATGAGATGGGTGAGGGATGAGACAGAGGTAGAAGCTACAACAGAAAGAAATGGGGGATGAGTTTGAGGTAAACATATCCATTTATTGTCCATTGCACAGCACTATGTAAGATTCCACAGGAATTCATCGCAGCTTAATACAAATAATATTACAGAATACATATTGTACAATAGTAAACAGAGAAACTAGTACAGAATATAATCAATAGAGAAGAGAAGTTACTAGAGAGAGCCATGAAGTGTTCTCACACCCAAGAAAGACACCAAACATTTTCCTTCCAGACAGGACCATGGGAGAGCAAGGAAAGAGGCCTGCCTTTTGAGCCTAACATTCTGGAAGGTCTCTAGGTGCCTGAGGACTTCATATCCTGCTAAACAAACAAATCATCCCCACCCATTCCATTCCAGAACTCACTTTTTTCCTTTTCCAGTTATTGTTCTTGTTAATTTTCTATCTGGGCACCGTATTAGTATGCTAGGCAACAGAACCTTGTCATGCATTTCTTCTGATTGGAATACAGTCATCCCTCCATATTTGCTAGAGTGAGGAGCACAGGACCCCCATGAAAGTGGGGGGAAAAGTGAATAACTCTTGGCCCTACCAAGCCATATTTAACACACACAAAAAGTATGATCACTATATTTAATCCACCATGGATTCCTCTGAAGCATCAGGGTTCCTTCATAAGGCAGAAGTAGGTGGCTGGTGGGACTTACTGCCACCTCCACTGCTGCCTCACACCATTTTTAATAAGGACTTACTAGCCTTGTTCACAGTTTTTCAATCTCATGAGGCTTATAGTCCCTATTAAAAATGGCATAGGGCAACAGCAGAGGTGACAGCAAATAATCTGTGAATAATCATATCCACAAAAGTGAAACCTGCAAATGTGGAGGGCTGACTATACTAAGACAATAGGCCTTAGTGATTTAATGAATGAAATAGGAAAGGCAACAAGCCTAGAATATACTAATGTATTGTAACAACACAGTTCACTAAAGCATATTTTAAAATTCATTGTTAATTGAGGAAATCTCTAGAAAAATCTAGCAAGTTAATAATTGGATGAGTATATTCTAAACTCTGTTGCTTGTAGGTGACTCATCATCATAAATCTAGAAACTCTTTCTTACTTTCAGTTAGACTTTATCTCGCATTCAAAATACATGTATGCAAGAAAGGCATATAAAATTCTGCACATATGTGTGAAGGGAACACTATACTCAACATTTCCAGCAGAATAATACAGTGGTATGGATATGGTATAGCTGTTTATCAAGAAAACAGAAGGGAGAAATGGATAAGTCGACCTCCAGCACCAAATCCTTACCCTGGCCTAAGAGTACATATCTTATAATGTTGCCAGGCCATTGCCCTTGCAAAGCTCCATACACCATGTGCTCAGGCAAAGACATGCTGATTATTACAACCACAGTAAAGGAGGGATGATGCTCCTACCCTTGGGTGGCCTTTGTGCTAAACTCATGCCAGTGCAATGCCACTGGCTGTTCTGGCTACAATGCAGTTAGCATTTATGCAATTAGATTTTAATGCATGTTAGCTTTGTAATGTCCTACTTCAGAATCATGAGAGAAGGATTCTGCTGATTGCATTCCAAGTTCTCAAAAGTTTGTGGGAAAAGTGAGAGGCTACAGCAAAATTCACAAGCCCTGCATGTGTTTGTCCTGATGTTATCAAAATTACGATTTCTGTCTCCACCCTTCTAGAAACAGTGATTGAGTAAATACAAAAGTTAAAGTTAGGGGTCTCTCAGACAACCTGTACTTCAGTCACTAAGTACAACCAGTGTTTGGACACCAAGCAATCAAAAGTCATACTCAGGTATTATGCTTGTGTGCGTACCTTGTACACTCAGAAGAATGAGAACAAAGTGATGCTTTCTCTCACCATTCTTGCTGTCCTCTAAACATGGTTGACTATCTGCAAAGGAAAGAACTGTCTCTCCATGGAAGGTCTTCTCAAGATTTTAGAAGTTTGTATTGGTCTGAATGTTGAACTACGAAACCTGAGCTCAAATCACTGCTCAGCCATGAAAACCAACTGGCTTCTCTTGGGCAAATCACACTATCTTAGCCTCAGAGGAACACATTGGCGAACACCCTCTGAAGGAATCATGTCAAAAAAACTCATGATAGGTTTGCTGTTGTTGTCGCTGTTGTTGTTGTATGTCTTCAAGTCATTTCTGACTCATGGCAACTCTAAGACAAACCTATCACCAGGTTTTCTTGGAAAGATTTGGTCAGAGGCGGTTTTCCTTTTGCTTTCTCTGAGGGTGGATAGAGTGGGTTTCCATGGCCGAATGGGGATTTGAGCCCTGGTCTCTGGACTCATAGTCCAACACTCATAACTGTTATACAATGCTGGTTCTCCAGGTTTGCTTTAGGATTGCCATTAGTTAAAAATGACTTGAAGGCACATACAAATTTGTTCTGAGTGCTAAGATCTTGAGGAAAGCTTCCACAATGAGAGCAATGCACATCAGCCTCCACAGGTAGATGAGGACGGGATAGAAGGAAGAGGAACTAGAAACTCATTCTTACTCTCCCTTCTAAACACTTGAGAAGAATGGCTAAGCCAAACATAAGAATAAGATGTCTTATTCCCTCCTGATGCTGCTAGACCATAGCTATCCATAGGTTACACTCACTTGGATTGATGGGAAATGCAACCCATCAACATCCAGAGGGTCACAACTGCCCACCCCCTACTCTACAGATAATCAGGTATGTCTCTCTTCCTGAATTAACTGACTTTCAGGACTCTCATCCTTTAAAGGAAAAGGCTCACAGGATTTGTCAGACAGAAGCTGTCTGCCCTTCTGATGGTATCAAACAACACCAGTTAGAAAGACTGTACAAAAGATTATAAAAATTCCAGTCACTGAAGGGTGAAGGGTGAAAGTTGTGATTCCATAAAACATAGGAAAATCTCAGCTTGCAGCAGCAAACAGAATTAACATTTAAAATAAGAATTCCAAGAAAGGAACAGGAACAGGGAGAATCTATAAAGAGAATCTATAGAGAGAGTGGGTATGTAACAGAAAAACAGTTTTGTAAATATCTAGCTAGTGCATATTCTAGCTGAAATGGGCTTCACAACTAATGACGATTCCATAGCAGAGTTTAGGCACATTCAAAAACCAGCACTTAAAAATAATATATTGTTAGCAATGATGTGGCCTCTAGCACATTACTATCTGAAGTGACAAGGGCATAATAATGACATAACAATGCCCTTCTTCCCTGTCTCCAGAGCAACAAGTGGTAACATCTCTTTTTCCCCCCTCTGAAACAAAAATTTTGGGGGTTCTAAAAGGCTTTCTTGGTACATTTTGGGGTACTTTTTAAAAAAGAACTAAAAAGTAACAAAAGTAATGAGCAACATAATGAGAAAAATAAAGAACTGCTTTAAAAATGTTAGAAATTCCTCTACACTGTTGTTCCACTATAGAAATACAGTTGTAGAATTATGAAAAAGCACCAAATTGTGAAAAACTGTTTTATAGCTGTTGCCCATACAATTCCATAGGAAAGCTGCCAAATGCAAGCACTAATTCAAATCAAAAAAATAAAATTTTCCCAAAAAATTATGCTGAGAGATATAAGAAATGTACGGTCAGCACTCCAGATTTGCTGGTTTCACTTTCGCGGATTTGATTATTCATGGATTATTTTACTGTCACCTCTGCTGCCTCCCTATGCCATTTTTAATAGGGACTGCAAGCCTCATGAGACTGAGAAACTACGAACAAGGTTTCTAAGTCCCTGTTAAAAATGGTGTGCGGCAGCAGCAGAGGTGGCAGTAAGCCCCATCAGCCACCCACTTCTGCCTTATGAAGCAACCCTGATGCCTCAAAGGAATCCATGGTGGGTTGAATATGGTGATCATACTTTTTTTGTGGGTTAAATATGGTTTGGTAGGGCCTAGAGTTATTCACAGTTTTTCCACTTTCACAAGGGTCCTGTACCCCTAAACCTAGCGAATGTGGAGGGATAACTGTATATTGAAAAAGTAATATCAAGAAAGTTGTCTGCATTATCCACAAATATCTCCAACCCATCGGCATTAATTAAAATTAATCTTTTTAAAAAATATGTTGAATGTTATAAATGTACATTCAAAACTAATACTAAAAAAGTTGTTTGCATTGTTCTTAAATATTTGTCATCTCCATCCCATCACTTATAACCATCATATATTATTTATGCAGACACGCTCACTAGAAAGCAACAGATCAGCAAAGTTCTTACATACAAATACTGCATAATTTATTTGTTGTTTATTTTTCCTCCATATGAATTTAACATCTCACATTTATAATATGCTTCATTTTTGCTTTTTTGCATTTCATGTACTTTATCCTTTTTTAAAATTATTTAAGCTTTCAGGTGAGACATTTTAGTTACATGTAACTGTAGTCTTTAAGCAATTACCATCTAAAAGCTCATCAATGTTGCAAATTATTAGAGTTGTTTGGGTTTAGATCTAAGTTCTAAGTGCATTCAGAAAAAGAAAAACCAATGGTTTTGTTTTGTTTTTAAAGAATAGCTTGTAAAAAAATATTGCTTGTAAAGCATGTTATGCAAACCTTGAGGTAGATGGCAGAATGGCAGAATGAAGGGAACCAAGATACCGAGTTTCTATTAACAGGTAATTCTGCATTGTTGTAATTAAGGCATAAAAGGTTTTACCACATATGGATGATTTTGTGTTACGTTTTTTTCTTATAACTTCTGAGAAAAGACTAACTTTTTTCATTCATGAATGAATGAGGTCTGAATGACATGAATGAGGTCTATTTTAAAAAATAGTTATCTTGATTATAAGTAGATAAAACAATTTCTAAACTTCATCAGTTCGATTGAAACATGTCCCTAGACACATTTTGGCCTAAACTGCATTGTTAGTTCTGACTAGAGTAGACACACTGAATCAGTGAGATTTACCTACATGTTGACTCCCCATTGAACAATGGATTGAATGGTTGTATTCTAATTGAGACTAACAAACAGGTTGCCCACCTTCAGGTTAAGAGTACAAAACCAACAAACCAAGCAAATGACATGTAACAAAATTCAAATTGGTCATAGAATTAAAAGACACATATAATAACGTAACTTTTTGCATCATCCAAAAATATGGGTTAATGCATCCAGCATTCCAGTGCAACATGCATTCCTTTTTTTCTCTTTCAGTTTAAATATATAGGGGTGATCAAGAAAGCACAATACTTTGTTTTTACTTTATTCTTACCTTTAAGTCATTTTTGACTTATAGCAATCCTAAGGCAAACCTATTGCAGGTTTTCTTGGCAAGGCTGCTTCAGAATGAGCTTGGCTTTGCCTTCCTTTGAAGCTGAGAATGAGACTTACCTAACATCTCCCAGTGGATTTCCACAGCTGATTAGGTATCAGAACCCTGGTCTCCTAATGTCCTACTCCAACACTCAAATGGCCACACCATGCTGGCTCTTAAAACTTTAGTTTTTAAGTCACTGCACCACCAGAGAGCTCAAAATCAGCCCAATATATTCCAGCCACACTTCCTAACTGAAACATGATCAATTCAGTCTGAAGGGGGCTTCCTCAAAAACCCTCATAAATACCCACAGAAAGATTGGCAAAATCATGTTGTATCTCCTGAAAGTGATACCACTGTAAAATTATACAGTTGCAATATTAATTCAAGAATTACAGTGGGTATTAAGAAAATCTAGAAGAGTCATCTGATATTTACTTTTTCTGATTTCTTACCTATCACTAAATATGAACCAGAAATTGTTGTTTCAGAGAAATCCTAGTCAATTGCTAAACCAGCCAACAATAACCTGTATTATTTTGTTGGCTTATTTAACAAGTTAGAGTTTGTTTTGAACCACTCTTTCCTGGTTTGTGTGATGAAAATGGAAATAAACTCAACAGGAGTCCTCTTCCCAGCCACATAAGATGAGGAGTTGTGGGGGGCATACACAGCCTGAGGCTTCATATGACAACCTCCTGTTTATAATGCTAAATCCTGGCTTAGCATTAACTTTGAATGGACATCCTAGCAGGAAGGAATCCTGAGAGAAAAGTGGGATGTAAATCAAATAAATAAATGCTGATATGAGGCTTTATGAATGTTCTGTATCACTCAGGTATTTTTATCCAGTATATGCAGTGCAGAAGCACTGGAGGAAGTAGTTTAGGGACAGTCTCACCCCATACATCTCGAGTCACTTCATTTGGAGTGAAAGTCTGCAAATAAGAGCCTCTTCTACATGCAGAGACCTCCTATTGATCCAGAACCCTGGCAACCTGAGGTTTCTGGTCATGAGGAAAGGCTACATATGTTGTGGAAGATCTGTTGCTATCACTTTCCATATGAAAAGAGTGAGAACACATGGCTCCCTCTGATCACATATCCACCCTCCTTTGAACACATTAATGGGATTTCAACTACTATTTTAGGAAAGAACCAGTGAAAGGATTCTTCTTCCTCATTACCCATCTTATGGTCATACTAAATCATATAGTTAAAGAGAATCTAGCAGCTCCCTTCCCATATGGAAACCATAATATTACAATACATGTTGACCTATGACATTCTTTAACTACAAGATTTATCGGAGGATAACAGCAGACAAAGATGATGTGTGATCAAAAGACAAGTGTTTGAAAACATTAATCCTTGATTCCAAAATCATTCCAACACTTATTTTATTGTATTTTCAGCAGCCATCAAAAACCTTGCTGCCATACATCATAGACTTCTTTGCCAAGTAAACATTATGACATAAATATTGCTAAAATCAAACAGTGTGCTGTTAAATATGGGAAGACTGCCCAAATAATGGTTCCATCAGAATGCTTCCATTAGCTAAATGAAATTCAATTAAAATAAAATTATTATGAAGCAAACACTAAAAATTCTCATATAAAATATTCCATCTCTCTTTCTTATGAAAACATTATTTTTTACTTTAGATGATCATATTTTGTCACAGGTTCTCCAAGTCTTAAATGTATGAAACTCCTCTGTCAAGTGGTGATTACTTTAATTGGCATTCAGCTACCCTGCAAAGAAGAAATAAACTGAAAGATAAAACATCACACTTTAGCTCTTGTGTAATCTGGTTGTGTAATCTGTCAGCCAACTGTAAACAACCATTCTTACAATAATTGATGCATAGAAGGAGGAGCATTATCACATCCCCTGTGAGTACTCTTGAGCTCTCTAATTTGTCCCCGTATTCTACCGAGCACGTTCAGAAGAGCAAGCTCTAATTGGTAATCTGTACCCAGCAGCATACAGTTCATGTTAAGAAATCCTATATGTACTCATCCACCCTGTATGTGTGCAGGCTCAGTGCAGAAGAACTAATCAACAAATCAGGTGGAACCTGGCAATAATCATCCCTACCCCAAGCACTGGTTTGTTGTTGCTGTGTGCCTTCAAGTCATTTCTGACTTAAAGGCAACTCCAAGGTACAGCTATCATTGGGTTTCCTTGGCAAGATTCGTTCAGTGGGGCATTGTCTTTGCCTTCCTCTGACACCAAAAGAGTGGGCTTTCTTCCACTGCACTGTTACAGTGCTATCACTCCACTTTCAACATCCTATGGAATCTTGGGGTTTGCAGTTTAGGGAGGGGCATTTAGCCAGGGAGCTCTTTGGCCTCAGTAAACTACAAACCCTAGAACTCCATAGGATGTTGAAAGTAGAATAATAGCACTACAATAATGTAGTGCAGAAACATCCAGTGTGACTTGCTACCCCCAGATTAGATGTAAACAGTGGCGGCTCAAGAACTGAGGGAACAATGTTCATGCTTGTCAGCAAAGAGCCTTTTCAAAACAGCTTCTTCTCTAAACCTAAATTACAACTGTGTAGCAGATTCAACAAAATACAGACCTAAATTTTAAGTGAGGGTGTGGAAGGTGGGGTATCATGAATTATAAAGGTACAATTATCCCTCCATATTAGGGACACAGGACCCCCATGAAAGTGAAAAAAAAACATGAATAACTCTAGGCCCTATAAAACCATATTTAACATACACACAAAGTATGATCACCATATTCAACCCACTGTGGACTCCTTTGAGGCATCAGGGTTCCTTAACAAGGCAGAAGTGGGGGGCTGGTAGAGCTTACTGCCTCCTCCCCTGCTGCCCCATACCATTTTTAATAGAGACTTAGGCCCTTTCCACATGGGGAAATAACACGTGGTAGTGCAACCTCCATGGGAGGTCGTCTACACGGTAAAGTGGATTGGGGTGGATTACTTTAGAGTAGTTCCACACCCCAATCCGCATTAGGGTGCCTGGAAGTGGGGCTGCCATGTACTTTTTAAAAACCACTTTTTATGTGGTTTTTAAAAGGCATGGGGCGTACAGCCCCGTGCAGCCGTGTTGCAGCACCCGGTGTGGATTTGCAGGCTCACGCAAGGGCGTGCCTGCAGATCCGCTGGGGATGGGATTTCCAGCTGGCGAGGTTCTCCGGTTGGTGGAGAGCCTCCGCCAGTCATCAGCCGCCATTTTGGGCGCTGCCAGACGCCGCGGGATGCCGATGAGTGTGGAGCGGCAAAACACGCTGCTCCACGTGGCGATGGACTGAGGTAAGCTCCGTTTCAGCGTGGCTTACCCCGTTTCTCCGCCTGCGTGTGGAAAGGGCCTTACACGCCTCATTTGCAGTTTCTCAGTCTCACAAGGCTTGCAGTCCGTATTAAAAATGGCATAGAGAGGCAGCAGATGTGACAGCAAATAATTCATGAATAATCAAATCCACAGAAGTAAAATCTGCAAATGTGGAGGGTTGACTGTATTTATATTTCCCAAAACTGGGTTTCCCCTTTCAATACATTCATTAATACCAACCCATATGAAGATTCATTTGATACATTTATTGTTTTTGAATCTATTCTAAAACCTCTCTGAACTTTCCATGTTCTGAATTAATTAATTTCTGAATTGTAAAGAGAGTTGCATCTAATTTTTTAAAAAAGACAGAGTGTTTGTAGCCTGTTGAAAGCCATGTCTTGGTTCATAGATTGTCTTTTTGGTTAATAAGTAGAAAAGAAAAAGAAATAGGATTTTTTTTTCCCAGAAAGAGAAAGAAATCTGCAGCAGAAAGTGGGAGGAGACAACAGCTACTCATAAAACAAGACACGCTTGTTCTCATTACATGAAGAAAGAATTCTGGATCCTTCCTCACATTTCACACAAAATAGATGTAGTTTCCTGGTTGTTACTGCCAAACATTAAAGGCAACTATGTTATTAGTAACTCATCATTACTTGATTCCAGTGGGACTAGATACTAAAGCACATGATCGCTGTCATCTTGTGCATGTTTTGGTCAGAAGTCCCACTAAATTCAATAGGAAATACTTTGCAACATTTAAAAGAAGCCCTTGGAAAATAAAAGAAAACAGAAAAGGCTTAAATCTTTTCAGTTAAAGTAATGTGTAATTGTTTATAGTTTGCTTTTTTAAAATAGTGTTATTTATTGATTATTGAGTATAAAAATATACTTTCTCAAGAAACAAATGCCACGAGAACGTGAAAAAAACTAGGAATAGAAACTGAAAAATAGAAAAAAATAGCAGCTTTGAAAGTTGAAAGAATTTTATTAATACAAATGCATATTTGAAATCATGTTACAAATAAATATCTCTATTTGCTCCACAGAAAAGTCACTTACACCAGTCATTCTTAAGCTTCAATGAAACAAGAGATTTGATAACTGCAATGAGTGATGTGGCTCCCAAAGGCCATTTCCGCACTACACTGTTATAGCGCTCTTATTCCACTTCCAACATCCTGTGGAATCCTGGGGTTTGTAGTTTACTGAGGCCAAAGAGCTCACTGGCTGAGAATTCTAAATGCCCCTTCCTAAACTGCAATCCCCAGGATTCCATAGGAGGTTGAAAGTGGAATGAGAGCACTATAACAGTGTAGTGCAGAAATGGCCAAAATGTGTTAAGTTATGAAACTGAAGGTAAGCTAGTCCATTCCTATAGAACATGCCTACAAGTTTCAATGAAATCTCTAGAAATGTTTAAGAAAGAAGAATTTTGCTACGTTTTGCCTAAATTTGCAAGACGAAGGCCCTTTCTGCAACTTACCTTTTCTCGGCGCTGGTGTGCAGGGATCGTGCGAGCACCCTCTTGCGAGAGGCTCTCGTGTCCCTGCTGCTTCGGCTCTGCAGCTGCTGCCTGCCACTTCGCAGGCAGCATGAGGGTTCCACCTCTTCCTTCGGCAGTGCAGCCTGGATTTTCCCAGGCTGTGCTGGGGCAGGAAGTGTGACTGCCGTGGCTCCGGAGGCTCCACACACACAGTAAGTGCATGTGGGGCACTCGAGCAATTGCACGCCATTTTCTCCTACAAGCCAAAAATGAAATAGTGCACGATCAGCACCTGCCAGCCCCGGCAGCATTGCACGATTGCAAGGATGTCATGTGGACAGCTCCTCGCAATTGTACGATGCTCCAGAGGCCCTTTCGTATGGCAAATGCCATGCAAAAAGGGCCTAAAACAACCTGATATATTAGAAGCTCCATTCAAATGGGAAGAAATTCCTGTAAAAATGAAAGAAATGTGCAGGATTTACCTTTTGAAGTCTAATTACATATGCATATGTGTATTTGATGCTGAAATGATTTTAATGCACAGGCTTAAATACAGTATTACATTACTGGAGGAAAACAATGTGCTTAGGAGAGACCTGCTGGATTTTCCACCTGCAGTGGTGGCACATGAATGTACTAGGAGACACTCTGTGCTACTAGATGAGATTATCTAAACCAGTTGTTTGCATGACACTCATTGCCCCCTGCAAGAGAATTCCAGTGCATGTTTGTCTTGGTGTTTTGTTGTTGTTTTTTTAACCAAAAGAAAGAAGGAAGGAAGGAAGGAAGGAAAGAAAGAAAGAAAGACTGTCCTAAGGTTGTTCAAGGAAAAACTCTGTTGGATTCCCATCCCTACCCAATATATAGTATGAAAAAGGCTCCTGCTAGTGCTATGTTACTTATACTAGCAAAATGACAGTTAGCTACAAGCCATACTAATAAGTAGAATGTTTATTGACTAGAAAATGCAGTCTCCAATTGTTTGCACTTATATCTTGGATCATGAAAAGAGCACAGTACAGTATATTTCACAATCAGCACTAACCCTCAGGCACTTTGCATGGGAAAAAGAATAGTGTACAATCCCAAATCTGGATTAGGGACAGAGTGACCTATCTATTTCTAACCCTCTCCCCAAATTTATAATCTCAAATATGCTACACTCAGCTTATCCTGTACCAGATTAATATTTTTCTATAGCTGAAAGATTATGCTTATTTACATGTTTCTACCTGTTGGAGACAGCGGGATTTCATCATGAGTAAACATGCATGGGGTTTGACAGACGAAAATATACCTGTACATTGGATGAAATAACTGATAGCACAGTAAACAGCAGCTGAATACTTGACATTCTGTTGGATACAGAATTGCTTAGATACTATTAAAATGGGGTCTATTTAGCACCAGGTATCCTAAACGTGCTTCCCTGCCAGGTGAAAGAAGAAAGTGTCACAGAGCTGTAGCCATCTCTTTCCCCATTTTTACTAATGCTGGATCATGAGGGGCAGTTTTCCAACTACAGCACCATGAAGGGCAGACCCTACATTAGACGAAGTTAAATAGCCAACTCAGACAGCTGATTTTGGACACCCACAAATCAAGTTATTTGACTATGGTGGTGTTGGTATTGGTGTTATTGGTGATGCTGATGGTTGTGGTGGTGGTATTTTTTTCCTACTGGATATTGAAAGAACGGCTTGTGAGATTTTCTACCTTACTAGTCAAAAATAACTTAAATCGCCCTGGACACTATGGAACTTGACTGGGGAGCGGGAACATATATAAAATATTTTGAGATGGCTCTGGAGCATTTTTTATGCTACTCAGTCCTTCAAAGGCAATGCACCACCACTTTCGTTTCAGAGTAGAGTGTCACACAACTAAAGTGGCCAATGTTCCACTTCTTAGATGATTATTTTTTTAAAAAAAGAAAGAAATATCATTTAATCATAGTAGTAATAATAATAAAAATAATTCTTTTCTTTACAAATCTCCATTTAGTGTCAACAATATTCATTTTAGCTTTGTTTTCAGTTTGTTTTAGCCACATGCTTTGTTTACAGTAGGACAGTAAGATGGAAGTCCTATAATTTTCCAATCGCATGAAATTGTGCTACCCTTTCTGAGCTAGTTTTGTGAACTGTAATTTTGTTTCTATATTAAAAAAGAGGTCAGTAGTTTAAACATTCACTGAGTTGTTGTTTTTTTAAAAAAAACCTTTCTAAACAATAACTCTCTTTTTTGTGCAATGAAGGAGCGGTGGCTTTTTCCTGTCATGAGGCTTCAGAGGAAAATCCTGGTTTGAACTAAGATGGCCTGGATAAGCATTTGACTCAATTAAAATAATGGATGTGGAAGACAGCACTGCACACAGTTCTTATCACAATATTGTTTAGAATTCCTAACCAACATTACTGAAGATGGTATTAGAAGATACAGACAGGAAACTGAGAAAGGCATGCTACAAAAAAGGAAGTGAGCCTGTACTACCCCATTGCCACTTTGGAAAGCAGAAGAGAAAAGGAATTTCTCATGTATATATAAATAATGAAACAGTCTACTTTTGTAGTGAAAATGGAATCAAATGCAATGTTGGAGGTGAAGAATCTAGTGGCAATAAAATTTGCCTGAATATGTATTGCATATATGATGTTTAATGTCCAGACATCAGTCAGTGTTTCCTAGTAATTCTAATATGATAGTATACCAAGTGGGGAATCAAACCTTGGACTCCAGAATCACAGTCCAAGGCCTTTTCCGCACTAGCCTGTTACAGCGCGATGGTTCCACTTTCAACGTCCTATGGAATCCTGGGGTTTGCAGTTTTGGGAGGGGCCGGGTGGCCCCTTCCGAAACCGCAAACCCCAGGATTCCATAGGATGTTGAAAGTGGAATCATCGTGCTATAACGGGTTAGTGAGGAAAAGGCCCAACACTCAAACCACTTACACCATGCTGGACCTTGGGCACATCACATACTCTCAGGTTCAGAAAACCCATAATATGTTTGTGTGACAAAACCTGAAGGGAGGGGCATGGTAACCAAGCCTCCATAGTGACCAGGAGTGGTTTAAAATGATTGGTCGGTAATACGGAACCCTGGGGAGTTCAAGGGGGGGCAAACCAAGGGTGGAGGGATAACGGAAATTTAACTGACACAGAGGGAAGTTAGTGGAAGAAGAGTCCAGTGAGGAATAAAGAGAAAAGAGCCGTGTTAGAGTGCTGAGAAACAGAGTGAATAATTGACAGTAAATGAGCTGAGCATAGTGTGTGTGTGAGAGAGAGAGAGAGAGAAAAGGTGTGCTGTATTATAAAAATTTAGTTATAAACAAGTTACAGTAACAGTGCTTCAATAAAATGTAACTTTCTTTTTTTATAAAAGCAGTCTCACAGAGTATCATTCTACATATGGGATTGTACACGCTACCATTACAACATTAGCACCAAGAGTACCACTTTCTTTTAGGATTAAAAGTCTGCTTGTTCTTATTGCTGAGAAGGGTCAGAGTTTAAGGAAAGCAGGGAAGGGAGATCAATCTGACAGGACGAGGCCAAAGGGGAATAATAGTGAAATGGGTGCTGCAATTCCCAGTGAGGGAGGATAGAATCAGGCCTGTGTGTGCATGCCCTGGCTTGATCCAGAAATCTCCCAGACCGTGCAGACCTGTACACAAAAAGTGTCAGGTTGGGCGGCAAGAAACATCACAGTTTGCCTTAGGTTTGCTATATTTCCAGTTATTGAGGCTTATCAGTGATTCTTCAAAACAAACATGTAACAATACATTTATTAATAAATATCTATCTGCCAGCTTGTTCCTGGGCACAATTCTAAGTGCTGGTTATAATCTATAAAGCCCTATATAGTTCAGGTCCAAGCTATCTGGCAGACTATACCTCCATATATGAATCTGCCTGGGCCCTAATATCATCAGAAGAGACCCTTATCTCAGTCTCAGAACTATTGCAAGCATGGTTGGTGGGGATACGAGAGACAGTCTTCTCAGTGGTTGCCCTTGACCTTGGAACTCCCTTCCCAGGAAGGTCTGAATGACCCCCTGCCTTCCATCCTTCCATATGCAAGCAAACCCTTTTTTATTCCCACAGGCTTTTAAAAGTGAAAGTTCAGGCTAGCAAGCGATGCATTTTTTAAACTGAACTTTTTAAAAATTGCTTTTTATCTTTTAAATTGCAATCTACACTTTTAACTGGAGGCGTGAACTGTTTCAATACTGTGAATAATTTAATTCTATTTTAATGTTCACCTTTTGTATGTTTTAAACTGTATAGGTCTTTTAAATTATAATACAGTTTGAAGTTTATCCTTACTGGGAAGAATGGCAACAATTAAAATGATGGTATTGCCAAAAATGAATTATTTATTTCATAACTTGCCGATAATAATCAACACCAGATGTTTTTAAGATTGGAAGAAGGATCTTTCACTTTTTATTTGGGCTGGGAAAAAGCCGAGGATCAGATGGAAAATATTAATTGACAAGAAAGAGAGAGGAGGTTGCGGCCTGCCTGACTTGAAATTGTACTTTTTAGCGAATGGAATGACGTGGTTAAAAGACTGGGTAACATTGCAGAATGACAGAATATTAAATCTCGAGGGTGCAGATCTTCGGTTCGGCTGGCACGGATACCTCTGGTATAATAAGGCAAAGATGGATAAAGAATTCATGAATCATTATATCAGAAGACCTCTATTTGGAATTTGGAAAATTTGGAAAAGGAAATTGTACTCAAAAATACCATTATGGGTTTCACCTCATGAGGCTCTGTACGGAAGATAGAAGGACCCAACAGAAAGATGGCTTACTTACAGAGATTTAATTGTGAATGAAAGTAAAAATGTGCAGCGAATTAAAACAAGAGAAGAATTAACGAATGAGGGATGGAAATGCCAATGGTTCCTGCATATGCAATTAAAGGAATGACTAAAAATGGATCAAAAATTAGAAGGAATAGAAACAAACAGACAATTAAATGAGTGGGAAATAATAATATTTGAGAAAAAGGAACATTTAACATCCCAATTCTATAAACTTATAGTAGATCAGGAATTAGAAACCGAAGTAATAAAAGATACAATGATCATTTGGGCCCGGTACATAGGACATGAAATAAAATTAGAGCATTGGGAGAGGAGTTGGGAAATTACACAAAAATTTACCTTGGCACAAAATCTGGAAGAAAATTATTTGAAAATGCTATATAGCTGGTATCTGGATCCGGAGAAGTTGAGCAAGATATACAAAACTAAAGATACAAAGTGTTGGAAATGTATGAAGGAAAGGGGACTTTCTATCACATGTGGTGGCAGTGTACGAAAGCTAGAAGATACTGGAAGAAGATCCATAAAATAATAATGGAGATCCTACAAATAAAAATTCCTTTGACACCAGAAATCTTTTTATTAAACATGGTACATCAAGTAGATAAAGAGTACAATAAATATAAGAACATAATTCTATATATGATTTCAACCACCAGAATAACATATGTGAAATATTGGAAAAGACCAGAAATACCAGATGTGGAAGAATGGCTAAGTAAAGTACAAGAATATGTTACACTAGATGATCTAACCCAGGCAATGAAGGAAGAAAAAAGCATGAGAGAAAGCACTATGAGGATTGTGAAGTTGTATATTGAAGAAAATTGGACAAGGTTATGCCAAGGAGATGGCGCATGAAAAATAATGGAGAAACAAAAGAGCGTAGAGTAGCTGAAAAAAGACAATTTAAAGGTCAATTTTGCTTGTGAAGTGGCAAGTCTTCAGTGATAGAATTGGATTTGAGGTCACAGATAAACAGAACAAAAGAATGTTCAAGCAAGAGAAGGTAGGAAGTTATAAAAGCATTGAAACATAGAATAGGATCGGAGTTGGAGCACTAGAAAGTATCTTTGGATAGAAGCGGGAGAAGAAGGGAGGGACTGGAAATGTTAAGGGTATCCGTACTGAGCAGAAATATCTAACAGATCCTAGATGTTATACAATATGTTGGAATGTATGCAAAATGGAAGACTGAATATAAGTAAATTGTTATGTGCTTTTTATATAATGGAAAAATGAATAAGACATAAAGATTGTAAAAATGTAAATAGATGGATTTTAATAAAAATAAAATTAAAAAAAATAAAACAGTTTGAGTTTTGATGTTGGGAGAAAGGCAGGATACAAATAGATATTGTTGTTGTTATTTCCACATGCCTCCAGGAAATCACCTGATTTTGCTGACAGAAAATCCCTAAGTTTAAACAGCTGTGCACTTAAGATTGCGGACAGTGTCTCTTATGAATAAGAGGTCTTCACAGGAGAAGAAGGCCTGCACCATCTAACATCTATTTGGAGTGCATTTTTCCTCTGTAGAATAATATACAAACCTGACATCTCATCTGGAAAAGGGCATAGTTCTACTGCCTCTGTAAGAACTGTGACTCTGATAGCTATAACAAATTGTAATAACATGTTTTTGGAATAATATATTTTCAAATCACTTTGTACTAGTGTTAAATAAAGTACTTGAAAACTGTTGGTTCAGAAAAAGTTTGTGCTTCTTGGCCTCATTGCTCCTGAGAGCAGTCTCACACAGTTTGATTGTTGTTGTAATTGTTGTTGTATGTCTTCAAGTGGTTTCCCAGTTACAGTGACCTACAGTGCACCATCATGGAGTTTTCCTGACAAAATTTGCTCTCAGGGGTTTGCCTTTGCCTTCCTCTGAGGCTAAGAGAGTGTGATTTGTTGAAGGTCATCCAATGGCTTTCCATGGCTGAAAAGGGATTCAAACCCTGGTCTCCAGAGTCATAATTCAATAATTCATAATTCATAATTCAATTCAACCACTATAGCATGTCGGTTCTCCACTTAGTCTGATAGTACTCATCATATAGACAACTGCAAAGGTTAGGTTCAGCACTAGCCCTTAAAAATGCACAATATGAATCCTATAAAATATCCTTTTATAGAGTCTGTATGGTGCTGCACTAAGAAAGAGAGAGAAAAAGAGAAAGCAGTCCTTTAACATTCTTCAAACTTTTCCTGCAAATATATTTGATAATGCACAAAAACTGACACAAATAAATATGCAACCTAACTGAACTTCTTAATCACAGAAAACATTTTGATGCTCAACAACAAAAGTCTATAAACGGCAACAAGTATAAACGATATCAGGTTAAGTGTATTTTTACTTTAACACTATGATTAATATAGCCCATCAATTAAATGGTTTGCCAAGACAGCCCTTGGCCATTAAGAAAATAAGCATTTTATTACTATTTGTTATTTTCATAATACATTTCAAGGTGAAGTAGTCTATGTACACAAGTGTTATGTTCCTAGAAACAGTTTTGTAAGAGAAAGCAAATCAATATCATTATCCTTGTATTAGATGTGAGGGAGTTTATGGTTATTCACCAGTGTTAATGATGGCTTGTCCAGACTGCTTAGGAAAGTCCACATTTTATTCTTTTAGGTGCTATGTTAGATTATCTGACAATGTTCCATGATACTTCTAAACTTACCTTTATAAAAATGATACATGTAAAAGGCTAAAGATTTAGTATTATTTACTAGATAGGATGGTATGTGTGTGTGTGGTTTAAATCCAAACACCCCCATCTATACCCTATGAATGAAACTATGAAACATTAAATAATGTAAAATTATGTTTTGAATCCTGCGTTTCTTTAGTCTGTAGTGGTTGTTGCTGTTATTGTTGTGTGCCTTCAAGTGATTTCTAACTTATGGAAGCCCTAAGGCAAACCTATTGCAGGGTTTTCTTGGTAAGATTTATTCAGCTAGGGTTTCCTTTTGCTTTCCTTCGTGGATGAGAGAGTGTGACTTACCAAGAGTCACCCAGTGGATTTCCATAGCCAAGTGGGGATTCAGACCCTGGTTTGCAGAGTTGTAGTCCAGTGTTCAAACCACTACAACATGCTGGCTCTCAGTCACTGCTTACAAGTTAAAAAAATGCTAGAAAATGCTTGCCATAAAAATCAAAACATATATAAGGTTGTTATCCGCCATCAATCAGTTAAGCTCATTCCTTTTCTTGGGAAAGGATGTAATATAACTAAAGATACAGTATTCTTTTCTTTTTTTTAAGGTATTGTTGTTTTAGAAGTGCTGTAAAACAGCTCTGCAGCCATTTCAAACCTCTACAAAAATGTCAGATGTCTCAAGAACTACTCATTCTTATACTTTCAACACATATGGAGAATGAGCAAGTATTAACAAGGAGATAATTTCTATTTAATTAAAAACAAAGGGAGTTGTTGTGTTCTTCACATAAAATTGACATGTTGTTAGATAATATAGCCAATCAGAATTTCAATCCAGCTCTGATAAACATCTTCCCAAAGGGCAGGGAGGGGAGGTAATCAAACAAGATGTAAGCAGCCAGACATCTTTTGTTCCTTGATAAATATTTGCCTTTGTCTTTTGTGATAGCCTCGGCTGCCTGCATTTTATCCCCAGAAAGAGCCTGTTGTTTCTGTAGAGAAAACATTTAATTAAGATCATTGCTGATTTTGCTGCTCTTGTGTGCCAAGGTGGAGGGGAGGAGGGAATGAAGGCAGGTAGTGGGGAGGGAAAAGGCTGGCTGGTTGCATTGTAAAGAGGGAAGAACAAATGCTTTGCAGGCTCTAAAACAAGGAAACACGAGCCCCCCTGCTGGCAACTGATGGGGAGGAAGTTTTCTCTGATAGATCCAAAACTACAAGGATAAGAGAAGAAGAGAACCAACCAATAGACTCACTTCCATTGAGAAAGAATATTTCTAGTTATTTGCCCTCAAGACAACTTCAAATGATGGTGACCTTATGAATGGGAGATCTCCAAGAGCAGCAGTCATCAACAGCCCTGCTCAGATCATTCAAATTCAGGGCCATGGCTTTGACACTGGATCCATTCATCTGTAATATGGTCTTCCTATTTTCCTACTGCCTTTCACTTTACCAAGTACAATTGTCTTTCACTTCCAATGTTATGGGCTGGTGGGTTGTTGTTGCTAAAAGAGAGGAAGCAGAGGAAGGGTGGAATGTAAAGGAAAATTGTGAAGTTTACCAAAAGTACTTTCTTTCAGCTTTCTTGTTTCTCTTTTGCTGATCTATTTTTGAATTACCTAGACTGTTAAATGCAGACGCAAAACTCTGTATTTCTCCAAGAGGCTGAGCCAAAGGATGTTCTCAGGACCTTGCAACATCACAGAAGGTCCCAGTCTCTCAGCTGTATATAACCAAGGATTGTACAAGATATCAGGATTACAGCTTTTTTTCTATTACTTCTAAAAACATTATCACCAGTTGAGATTGTACATCCAAGTGAAATGTCCTATCTAGTTTCATCCTATCTGTAAACCTAGTTAAATTTAACATAACTCGTAAGGTTAGCCCTGCAACAACAATAAATTATCTCAGGCTGTTTGAACATACTAATGAAATGAGGCAGATAAAACAAGGCATTCTTTCATAGGTAAGAGAGATAGGAACAGCATATTTTCAGAACCAAGTACACACAGTGTATTTTTTAAAATGCTGTGGAGTTTTATACTAGTGAATCACAGAACCTATAGTGAGATTGAATTACAGTGATTCCATCATTTTCCATCATTTTGAAGCCCAACACTTAGCCTGGCTAAAAAAGCCAGGTTTTCCTCACATTAGCACAGAAAGGGTAAGAAATAAAGGCATTTTTGAATGTATATGAAAATCTTAGTGTGTAGTTTCCTCAGTAATGCATTTAATATGTGGAGCCAGAGCACTGAAATTTATAAACATGGGACAATGCATTCCATGCAATATTTTGCTCAAACAGTGACAGAGAAGTGACCTTACTATGGGCTTTAAAAATAAGGAAAGAAAGGGGAGGGAAAAAATGTGGCAGCACCTTAAATACCAACTGGTTTTTATTTTAGCATGAACTTTCCTCATAAACGCCATACACTTCTTCAGATACAGTACAGAGTAATATTAAAGTCTCAGGTATAAAGCATATTCCAATGGTTGCCGGAGCGGGATAGAATGTAATAAGATACAGACAGAATCCCATTACATTCTATCCCACTCCAGCATCTGTATCCCAGTTCCATAAGTTTCTGCTTCACAAGATCCTGATAAATTATGCCAAATTATGTTAAATCTATTGAATACAAAGTATATACATATAACTTAAAAATCATTATGTACATGTACTAAACTCCTGAAAAAGACAATGTATCCTATATGCCACCACCACTGAATCCACTATGAATTTCAGACAGAAAAAGACAACTATTGCAATTATGATACCGAAATCTCTTTATCCACTATATTATATACAAATCTTGAGATTCAGTCTTCTTTTTATTATGTTTCAGAAAAGGAATAATAAGAGTAAAGGATAATTTCCTACTTAAAATTTGTGTAAATTTTACAACAAAGGAAACAATAAATAAATGCAGAGTGCAGTGGGATTAATCCAAGATTATCTCAATTGATCCACCCAACAAGTGGAGGGAAACCAAACTCCCTTAAGAGCACTCAGTGTGATAATGAATAGCAACGAATGGCTTGACTTTAGTATCAGCCTAAGGCTGACAATAAGAATTTTATTACGTCGAATGTTGGACACAAACGCAATAGGATAAATGCTGAAGCCTCTTGACACTTGAGAGGTACTTCCTGCAGTCTTATCTTTGCCTCAACAGCACTGCTGTTATAAACAAAGATGAATGTGAAGTTGTGCTTTAGAAATCTGTCAGAATTCCCTGGGATGCTCCATGGCAACTTGGAATATCTGTTAAAATATGTGTTGTTTTCATACCTCACCAAAAAAAAAAAAAAAAAGTAAAAGCAAAATGTGAGTTGTAAATAAGCTGACTTTTAAACTGAGACGTAGTTTGAATTGTTTCATCTGTCCCTCAGACCACATAAGAACACTGTACTGCCCTATTTCACGCTATAGAATTATGGTCCTGTAATTCTACTTCAACTGCCATGGAATCCTATGGAATCTTGGGATCTGCAGTTTAGGGAGGGACATTTAGAATTATCAGCCAGAGCTCTATAGTGTTTCAACAAACTACAAGTCCCTGGATTCTACAGGTTGGAACAATAGCAGTTAGAGTGACATAGTAACAACATCATTCTGTAATGTGACTAGGGCTTAGGTTTTCAAGAACATTTAATACTAAAATTAAGAAAAAACTTAATTTTCTCAAATAATCAGAGACTATGCAGCTCTGCAATTCAGCAACGTGGGGTGGAGGGCTAGATTTCATCATGAGACATCCCTCCCCTATTAAGATCATGAGTTGCCTTTGGTCACAGTAAAAGAAATAATCACACAATTATGCAGAGATGTTCAAAATAAAAAAGAAATATTAGGATCATAGTGAGGCAAGAACAGAAAGATAGGGAGTTCTCTGAAAGAGAAAGAATTACCAGTGTGTAGTCATCCAAAACACAAAAACATATCCTTTGAGACGTATGAAGCAGAGTCCCTCTTCAGCGTGTTTGCTAAAGCTCCAGATACCTCAGTAGGGAAATCAACAAGTGACTATAACTTTAAAAAAAATAATGGCAGAATTCAATAAACTTTTCTGAGGGGATAGAACGGGCCAAATTCCAGATGCAAAAGGGTTCTGCAAGGACTCTCTAAACTGTGTTGTTGTTGTTTTAACAAAGGAGGCTCTACCCTCATTCTAAGCCCTTTCTGCACCCGACCTTGTCCTGTTGTGCTCCAGTGGCAACCCCAGCAGTGGCTCTACCAGGAAGGGAGCACAATGGGAGCAGTCCCCTCTGCACAGGACTGTCTCCCTGCAGAAGGGAGCATGACAGACACATCACTTCCTTCCACAGCACAGCCAAGAACTTTCCCAGGTTGTGCAGGAGCAGGAAGCACAATGGTGCTTCCTGCCCTTCCTGAGGACAGGTAAGTGCAAGATGTTGCCACGATCATGTGTCATTGATGGAGAAAACCCATCAATGATTTAATCCATTATCATACTGCCTGGGGACGAGAGAGGATCAGGACCATGACGACATGTAAAAGCATTGTTGCAGTCCTGTTCCTCTCCCATCCCTATGCCGGGATGGGAGGACACCGCAGAAAGGGCCTGTAGTCTTGCAGAAAATTTGTACATGAGCAATGTAGAAATGTTCTAAATAAGTTTGTTGCGAAATTTCAGAAGAATAGGTATCAGTGTTAAGATAACATGAAGCATCAAGCAAAAAAACTGCTTACACTTAGGGCTTCCTTTTTTGCAAGGTGCGGGTGCAAATCACTGACTTGAATGTCCCTCTATCTGAAAACAACTCTGTAAACACAGCACTAACATGTCAGGAGGTAGGGTCCCATTGAGCAATCTCTCAATTTTCTGTGAGTGGATTTAAAAAAAAAATTCTCACAGACAAGCATGCAAACATGCACAACTAAATCTTTTTTTAAAAAAAATCTAAAAGTGTGCCAGCTGCTACTAGATATGTGTAACCTTGATCTCTCACTTTCTGACAGATATGGCATTTTGCCATGATGATATTCATGAGGAATGTTGGTTTCCTCATTAGCAGAGGAAGGAAACAATTGGGTCATTTTATTCTAATCAACAACACACCTGGCCATCTTGATCTTTTAAATTACCTGGTCAGTAATAGTTAGCAAACACGGCTAAGAAAGGTTTTTTAAAACCTCTTCTGGGACTGAGCATATAAATTTGTAACAGGAGGGAAGAGAAACTGTTGTGATAGTCTGAGTTAAAACCTGAGTACAGAAAAGTCTTAATAGATACAAAGGCAATGAACAAAGGAAAGGTTTGGTTAGGTTAAGGCCAACACAGAATCAGTAAGGGAAAGATTCAGATTGAAATATTGAACTAGAGGCATAAAAATTCAAGTTTGCAGGTGAACTACCTGAAGGTTAACAATCCTGGTTAAAAAGAATGTGTGTGTTACACTCCAAAAATCAATAGTAATACTACATTGGTGAAAGGCAGTGTTCTACATGAAACCTTGCTATCAACTCCCTGCTCACATAGCCTTGTTGACACTGAGCAAGTCACTTTTTTCCATTCTAACCTACCTCACTGTTACTATGATATTCTGGGATATCCTCTTGTACACCTCCTTACAGGAAGGACTGCATAGGCATAGAAGCAATGAATAAATAAATATTCCAGCTAAGGGACTTTGAATTTTTCTGCGTATCTCACATGAAACTGCTAGACAATAAACACATGGGTTGCAAACATGCCTTGAATGACACGGTAATAACAGAGTGGTGCCAAAACAACTTACTTTTTGTTCTGTTAAGTCTGATGGTTAAATAGGAACTTTGTGTTGCCAGCAACCTGGTGAAACTCCCTGAAGACCTAGAAAATGAATGTAATAAAACGGACTTCAAAATCCATGCACATCATTCAAATGTTGCTAATTTTATTGGAGTTTTATTTGGATATCTATTTTCAAGATTTTAATGAAAAGCTGGTTTTAACATGTGACTGATTACTTCCATTAGAACTGTCAAAGAGACTGTGCCTATAAGCCAACATACTTCAGGATGTGAAATGTTAAGACCTTCATTTGCTCACATGGTATGTCTGGTGTTCACAAGCATCCTCCAACCTCCCTGCCCTCAACCTCAACCCTGACCTAATCATGTCATGTAAAGAGTAATTCATTCTTCACATTAGCCTATTCTTGGGCCTCTTTTCTGGACAGAGATTACTCATAGCAAACATTTTATTTCGGTGCTCCAGCTTCACATTATCAGCTGATAATTTTACAGCTATTCCACCAATTTTTCTCATTTAGCCATTAAAAAAAAGAACTTATTCTGCCACAAAACCAAAATGGAGACCTTGTAAGCTGTTACAAAGAAACAAATCTGAAGTACAATTTATATAAATAAAAAGAAAGTATTCAAATTAACTCACAGCAAACTGATAACAGCTATATCCATAATTATAAATTTGGAGGATGATTCTAAACTGATGGGAACATTACTTGGAATATGAATGTTTTCCTTGGGAAATAGCTCATAAGAGGCAAACATCAAGTTCTTCAAGCATCCTTATACTGTAGCCATAAGCTCACTAGGGCCATTCTAGGCTTTTTATTTATTATTTATTAAAGTATTTATACTCTTCCCTATATCAAAAGATTTCAGGGCAGCTTACAATAGCATTGAAACATGTTAAACAGGCTAAATTCAGCAAGATAAGCTAAAAACATATTAAACAATATGGATTAAAAACAGATTTTTAAAATGTAAAAGTTTTAAAAACTACATATAACTGGCTGAATTCATAAGGCCCCAAAGCTTCAATAAACATCCAAGTTTTAATTTGGTACCTAAATGATAACAGTGTTGGCACCAGCTGGCTCCAGAGGTAAAGCATTCCACGGCCCTTTTCGCACTAGGCTTTTTGCGCGAGCGGGGGCGGGCGGCTTGCGGGAAAAGCCTAGTTCGGGAGCCTGCCGGTTCCCCGCTGGTTCCTTCCGCAGCCAAAGGAACCAGCTGGGAAACGGCACCGTCCCGGAGGCGGCGGCGGCTCCCGAGTCCATCCCCCCCCGCGCGCGCAAGAAAGGAGCCCATCGCTCCTGGCGCGCGCGGGGGGGGCGGGCGCGACTGTCGCTCGCTCCTGGCGCGCGCGGGGGGGCTGCTCGCGACAGCCTCCCGATCGCACGCGCGCGCACGGGGGGCGGCGCGACTGTCCCTCGCTCCTGGCGCGAGCGACAGTCGCGCCCGCCCCCCGCGCGCGCCAGGAGCGAGCGACAGTCGCGCCCGCCCCCCTCGCGCGCGCGCGCGAGCGGGAGGCTGTCGCGAGCAGCCCCCCGCCCATGCGAAGCAGGATGCTCTCGCATCCGCCGCGCTAGCTCCCCGCCCCGCCCCTTCCTTCCGCACGGGCGGAGGGAAGGAGGCGCGACCCGGCCGCCTCCCCGACGCACCGCACTACAGGTGAGTGCGTGTGGGCGCCGGGAGCGTAGCGCGAGCGCGGGGTGATTTTCGCTTGAAAGCGAAAATCAAAACCCCGCGCTCGCGCCGCTGCAGCCCCGTGAGAGCGCCGGAAGTGGGACTGCGTCATGCGGAGCGACGCTCCCACTCCCGCACGGCTCACGGGGCTATTTCGCCGGGAAAGCCCGTGCGAAAAGGGCCCACAATTGTGGTGCCATGCCTGAGAAGGCCCTCTCCAATGTCTTGTGAGTGTATTGACCTCATTTATGGGACAGAGACAAGGTCCTCCCAGCAGATCTCAATCCTCAGGCAGGTACGTATAGGGAGAACCACTCCCTCAAGTATAGATCCCAAGCTATTTAAGGCTTAAACATCACAAACACTTGAATTCAGACCAAAAACATATTTTCAGATACTACAATTGTCTTAAGACTGAGATTACATGGTGTCTATATGATATTCCACTCAGCAGGAGAGCTGTTGCATTTTGCATTAGCTGTAGCTTCTTGTCTTCTTCAAAGACAACCCCCATAGAGAGCATTACAAGAATCTAGTGGGGAGGTTACCAGCATATGGACTACTGTTTCTAGGATATATCTGTCCAGGAAAGGCTGTAGCAGGTGCATTGGTTGGCGCCAGGCACTCTGTGCCACAGAGTCGAATTTAGCCTTCAGTGATAGGGTAGAGGAGTCCAAGATGGCATTGGAGGAGGTAGCACTATTCAGAGCTCCATAGTTAGACTGACTTCTGATTTATCTTATTTCACATTACTGTTTAAGCACACTTCTGTTTTATGGTTTTACACGGTAGTACAGCCTACTGCCTATAGTTCTATTTACCCAGGAGCTCTGCAATTACAAGCAATATTTCTTGAAAGAGCTCAAGGTTGCCTCTGGTTTGAGCAGCTCATCCAGCAGCTCATTCAACCCATCCAGGCAATGGTCCAGAACTGGTCCACAGCCCCAGGTAACTCTGATAACGAAGAGAAATAGATCTGAGTGCTGATGACATACTGATGGCATTCCACTCCAAACCCCCTTATGACCTCCACCAGTGGCTTCACGTAGATATTGAAGAACATAGGGGATAAGATGGAACTCTGTGGTGCCCCACAGTTTAATTGCCATGGGGCTGGACAGGAATCCACCAATTCTACTTTCTGGGACTGACCCTCCAAGCTAGAGTGGAACCACTGTAGAACAGTGCCTCTGACTCTCATTTTACAGAGCTGGTCCAATAAGACACCATGATCAAGGCTATCAAAAGCCACTGAGAGATCCACGAAAATCAAGAGGATAGCACCTTCCACTCTGGAGCAGGTCATCAATCAGAGCAACTAAGGCTGTTTCAGTGCCATACCCTGGCCTGAAATCAGACTGAAATGGATCCAGTTGCCTCAAAGAATACCTGAAGTTGCCCAGCCACCATATGCTCAAGCATCTGGCCCCAAAAGGTGATATATGCAAGAGGATGATAGTTCCCATATACCTCAAGGTCCAGGGAGGTTCTCTTCAGTTGAGGTTGCACCACTCCGTCTTTTTATTCCAGAGGAACCAGACCATGTCTGATTCATCTCACAAAAGGTACTGTGAACTTCACAGACAAAAAAAAAAAAAGGTTGGTAGACTAGACATACCGCCCCACAGGGCTTAAATTGTCTGCCCTTGATCTACCAATCTCTCAAATTACAGCATCCAGTGAAATAAAATGTACCTAACCATTTCCCCAAAATTAAAATGAAATTAAGCCTTAGAAGACACGCAGAAATCAAAATAAGCAATGCGATTCATGACCATTTGTTTTTCAAGGATCTTTGAAAACAAAATGGTTGGTTTGTTTGTTTTGGTTCACACTCAACGGGAAATTTGGCAGAGAGGACATATGAAAACCCAGAGAGGAAGAAAAATCAAAGGTGGGAAAACATTTCTGCCTGCAATGGAAATTTTTATTCAGAACCAACACCTCTGCTGGCATTGTGCAGGGCCGGCCAGTTTTTCTTTTCTTTTCTTAATGACTCTTACAGGATGTTAACAACAACACATAGCATTAATGATTTATATCCACAAAAGGTCGTTAAGGGTGCCTCTTTGATTCTTCATTTTACTTATCCTGTCAATAAAGTGCTTTGTTAAACTCTTGCACTGGCCTCATCAGGAAAAAAAAGGAGGAAGGAAAAACAATAACAACAGGAGATTTAAGAAAATGAGGGTGGAAGCGGGGAGACTATCCATATACTAAAGCAAATATAATGTGGTATCACTAATTACAGTTCCCTTCTAAATACTACAGCAGCATTTAATCAACATCCAGAAATATGTTTTTGTGTAATTCAATCACTGAATGGCTTTGACTGTAGGTTCTCTCATAGAATCTCCCCAGAATGGAAATTACAGAGGTCATCCATTGTAAATCTTACTCTCCTTCTTGAGCTAACAAAGATAATTAAAGTGGTCCACAGAAGGAAAAAGGCAAGGCCATAAACACAGCAGACAAGGCAAGTAATAGTCTTCCAGACAAGGCAAGTAATTAAAGTAGTTAATTTCCAATACAAGAAAAAGCAAGTCTATAAACTTGTTGCCAATTCAAAACTTAAGAACCATCCTTTTCTTAAGGTACATATCAGTAGAGAGTGGGGCAGGGGCTAGTCATCAGAATTCCAATAGCTGCTACATGACAGATCCATGAATCAATCAGCTATTTGCTCTGAAAGAGAAGGATGGTTCATCCAAGGAAAGACAGGAGACCACACCTATATTCCTATAACCTTTATAGTTAAGTACATAATTAAAGTGGCAGGGAAGCAGATGATCAACCTTAAGTACATAATATCTACATTTTCAAATGTATACACCTCTTTCACTGTGTTAAAAAAAATATCCAAGAAACATACCATTTATTAGATATATAACAAGTATACATAACAAGTATAATGATCAGATTAGTACAGAGACAGCAACTGCAAATGGCAGGAGAAAATGAGTTTACATAGCAATTGTGTGCTTCTCTACTGATGATGTCACATTTTTGATACATTTACAACACAAGCCTATGACAATTCAGAATAAAGGCCATTTCTGCACTACACACTTATAGCGCGATTGCTGGCCCCTCCCTAAACTGCAAACCCCAGGATTCCATAGGATGTTGACAGTGGAATAATCGCTCTATAAGAGTGTAGTGCAGAAATGGCCTAAGTCTCACTGAGTTCAGTAGTGTTTACTCATAGGTAAATAGGTATAAGAGTATTGCCTCAGTGGATATGGGGATAGTTAGCCCCTCTAGAATATATTCACAGTGGGTAAGTTCACATGCAACATTTCTGGATGTTCAAATCATGGTTTGAAGGAAATTTCTTTTCCTCCCCTACTTTCACGTTCTGGATTTTAATTTGAGACCTATCTATTTTACTTTTTAGGTGTGTCTTTTACTTCTTCTCCTGAGTTTCCTAATATTTCATAACATTCTTTTAGTTACTAAAAAGCATATCCATGGCATAGAGAATACATTTTGCTGACAGGTATGGCTCAGTAGAAGAAAGCTGCTCAAATAAATGTTATAGCTGAATAACTTTGAACTGAACTAAGTGGTATAGATATGAATCCAAGATGGCAAGAGAATCAGATAATAATTTTGGTTAAAAAAATTTTTTTGCAAGAGATATAAGTGTATAAATCACTTCAGGGGAGGGAAGAAAGAAAATGAATACCTTGATGTTGCTGATGATAAATTACTTTCAACTGTACTAAAGTCAGATGAGGGGAGAGAAGAAACTGATTAACTAAGCCTGATATTAATTGATGGAAAATCAATAGGGAACATAATAATTCATATGACTAGAAGGTACTTTAAAGGCCATCTGTTTCAAGAACTGGTGGTTAGTGCTGGTGAAAAAGACTGCCTTTCCATTAATTAGATCTTTTGTTAGTTTTATGATGGAATCAACACTGTGTACCTGAAAAGACTATTAACAAGTAAAATAGACACAAGTACCATACAAAAAGAACAACACAAAACAGCCAAAATCAAAAAATAAACTTTTCCATTCAACAGCTCATTCCAATGAAGCTTTTGTAGAGACACAGAAGAAAACTTATATGACCAATAGCTTGCTGTTCAGTATAGCACAAGGAAGAATATTTCTGAACAAGCCCCAGTCTGGCTTTCATTGATTCCCTGCAGAGATGAGTTACACATAATATTTAGATTAAAGTAGGGTTAGCCAGGTTTCACCCAGTTTCTAAGCAAGCCATCCAGCGCCCATCTGAACAGATTCCATTCAAACACACCATAGCACTTGTAGGGATGGAGTTATGGGGAAAATGTGCAATTTTCTTCCAACTGTTTTGTGAGAAGTAAACCTGCCCCTCCTTGACTTTCAGTGTTCAACCAATGAATGAGCTCTCACATATACAACTGATATTTGTGGAGCATTTTCTCTCAGTTCCAGTTTCCAGTATCCTAGTACTGGTGGAAAGCTTAGCTTTCGGAAGAAAGTTCACCTGAGGTCTATTTTGTGGAGCAACTTGCAAAGATCAAACATGAAGCAATCGAGCCACAGGTGTGAAGGAAGAGGAACTGACAAAGCAGAGTAAAGTTGCATTACAATGACTAGTATTTATGGTTCCATTAACTCTGTTCTTTATCATGTCCTGCTTTATATGGCAATATTAAGCATTTTTATTAGATGTCTGGGGGAAAAAATCAATTTCCATTTTATGCGGTCACTTAATGTTCTCCCCTTACCTGATGTGGGAAGAAAAATGTCATCCCCATTTTTTCTACCTTCTCTCCGCCCCATTTTGCTTCTCCCCCACTAATATTTCCCACCCACCATGCTTTATCTTCCTCTTCTCTTGCTCCTTGTCTTTTACCTACAGTGGCACAACTGTTTTCATCAGCCTGCTTTCTTGCCCTCTGTTGAATGCTGGCAACAATATTATGCAGCCACTGCTTCTTCAGAAAGCAGGCAGACAATCAGTCAAGTCAGTCACGAAGGAAAGGAAAAGAGGATTGGAGGATTGAAGGTGAAGATGTGGCTGGAAGGGAAAGAAATACAGTACCGGATCAAGATGAAGCATGCTGGGAAGGAGGGTAGGAGGTACAGCAGGAGGACGCAAGGTGGAAGTAAAGGGATATATGGTGGCACAAGGTGGGTGAAAGACAGAAGGGGAGGATAAAGAATACAAGAAGTAAGGGAGGGCAAAGGTATGAGGGAAGGCAAGAGAGGGAGAAATAGGGAAGGAAAAGTGAAAACTGCTCTGGCAGAATGCAAAGGTACCAAACAAGGAAAAGTCCAAAAGAAAGAGGTATAATTTACAAATTTGTATTTACATGACTTTCATCCACATTTCTCTCCATAAATGGTGGACTGCAAGAACCAAGTAGCAAAACATGATGAAGGGATAATGTAATGCCTTAAACGAAGGGAGAAGAGTGTAATAGTGGAGTAAAAGACAGAAGCATTGTGCAGGCATGAGGCAAGAGAGCAAGGAACGGAGGGAGAAGAACATTAGAGGTTCAGTGGTAGGTTTCAAGGAACAAGAGGAATAAATACAAAACGAGGCAATGTTCAAGGGAAGGAGGAACAGTTTCTACGTTTGTCCTTTCTTTCTTCTGCACTCTCCCCAGGGAATCAGAGGGTGCTTACTCTCAGGGGCTTCCTATGATAGTTTCTAGATCTGGATCTTTTCGCCCTCAGAAAAAAGAACCCCTGGTTGCAAAAAATATTATAGTGATCTTATAAATATTATATTAAATATTACTGTAATCTCATGAACAAGTTGCATTAGAAGTGCTTATGCAAGCATAGATGTCATTTATTATTGTTGTTTTTGTTTTTAGCACTATTGTATTGGGAGTACATCTAGCCACTTTACATGATTCCTATCTTGTTATCTTACAATATTATGTAAGACAGATGTCTCTCCTCAAACCGTAAGATCAGCACTTGATACTCTTCTTTCAACCATCACCAAGAGCTATATCAGGCACAAGAACTTTCCCTTGATGGCTCATATTCCTGCAATACACTCCCCACCTTAGGGACTATGTCTGCCCCCACCTACTTTTTTTGTCTTTAAACAGCATAATGTTACCTTGTTTTCTGGGGGTCCAGGGAGGGACACCTAAATGCACTCTCAATTATATAAGTTGGGGAAATTAGCCAAGAGCACACGTTAGCAATGCGGGAGGCAGGGCAACGGAGCAAGATCTTTAACCCAATGTCTACGGGGTCAGGACAAGTCAAGGAGCAAACAGGATTGAAATAATAAATGTTGTTTTTATTAAAATACAATCAAACAGTGTATGCAACACACTCACGCAGAGAACTAAAGAAATAAAGGTTGGAGTGGGATAGAGGGATTTTTAAGAGGAAGTTGTTGGTTTGGGTAATACTACACCTGTCCTGGAGCCCGGGTAGTGTGTAGGTTGAGTTTGTAGGTATGAAGTCTCAGTATGTGGGACTGTGGGGAAGGCTCACCAAGCAAAGCAGCAGCAAGGCTGGAAGGAAGTCGGGAGCGATCCAAAGTCAGGGGTTTATATAGGGAGAAATGTAGCCACAGGCTAGTCCGTACTTGGGGAAAACAATGAGTTTTGGGCTGGAGACGAAGCCTCCAAAAGGTCAGAATTTAGCGTGATTGAATTAAGTCCGAATTGACAAAGGAGTAGACAGTATGCAAACGCAGAGTGCTTGACAGATGAGGATTCTCCTAATCAAGCTGCCTGCTCAGGGCAGGGAGTTCTTTGTAAGTAGTGTGCATGCATAATAGAGTACATGCCTTTGAGGTCTCCTGAAGCGATTAGTGGCCGTGCCTGACTGTGAGCTTGTCTGGGGGACCTCGCAGACACGTGGAGGGGGATGGTAGAAGAAAGCCAAATTATTGATATCAAAGTGACATCTAATATCGAACAAATCTGGGCTAGCAACTGCAGTAACAATAAGATGTTTTATTGTTCCAGATAGCTTTGAGATGATTTGAAGAAGCCTAGCGCCAATGTTGATTAAAAGTAGACACATAAAATAAGGACTGTAAGGACAAAGGGGGCAAAAAAGGAGGAACTAAAACTAAGATATGGAATCCACAAGTCCACAGGTGGGTAGAAAACTAGTGTTTATAGTTAGGGAAATGTCAAACAGCAAAAAGATGTATCAATTTTGCAATTCAGAGGCTCTTGTATATAGCAGATAAGACCAGTCATCCTCCAAGCTGACTAGAAGAGAACACATTTTGCTTATGCTTCCCTTTTCCTAAGCTTGTATATATGAGTTTGGCTAATCCAAAGGCAATAACTTGAGCACTTCTTCCCCTTCTTCTTCTTCTTATATTATTATTATTATTATTATTATTATTATTATTATTATTATTATTATTATTACTATTTGCTATTATTACTACTACCATTGGGAATTAGAATTCTTCCCACCACATTGGCCTAACCAATGAGCATCTGGAACTATTAAAGCAACAAAATGTGGTATTAGTTTCTGAGAGAAAGAGGTTATAAGGGTGTCAATCATGTTAAGCCTCATTCTTTCACATATGGCAGCTTCTGCTTCTGATAATCTGCTGTCAGATAGGTCTAGGCTATGATAAACTTTACTGCAACATGTTGTGGCAACCTGTCCTAATGCTTTTAAACTATTTTAAAAGGAGCAGAACTGCTCATCCCATTTGGCTTCCTGGAAACCTGGCTTAGGGATCCAATAGAAATTGACAACCTGTGGAGCGAATCCATAGGAAACCCATCGTGAAAGAGTCACTGGGTTTGAAAATACCCAGATATATATTTAAAATACAACAATATTTTCCTATACTAGTTATCAGAGTTGCTAGGGTTTGCAAACATGAGTTTTGGTTTTGACTGTAGTGTAAAAACTGCATATGTATCTGGTTTCTCCTGTCATTTACTGAAAGCATTAAGCACAAAACTCAAGATAACCCATGAGAAAATCCCAAGGTCCTATTCCTAGCTCAGACATTTCTGAGAAATCCAAAGGAATCTGTCATTTGAATTTCCTGTGTCCTGTTGGACATTCTTGTGGGGTGTATATCCCTTAAAATATCCATAACTGCCTTTCAACAAAGTCTACTGCGACTGATTGACTTCCCCAAACAAGTTTCTACTGCCACAAAAACACGAAGAAATTAGCTCTCTCTCTCTCCATATATATATATATATATATACACACAGACAAACCCATACATACAAAGGTTGTTCCATGATTACAGAAAAAGAAATACAATTTCCCACAGCAAACTGCAACCAGATTGTTTAAATGTGGAAGCTAAGTTCAAGAAAAATCATATGTAGAACAGCTTCAATCGTGCCTAAAAGAAATTATCATATCTTAATTCCTTACTCATTCTATTTATACTTCTTTCTTGTTACATTTATTCTGTGAAAGATAGTGTCTACCATAACAGAATGGCAAGGAAAGAGCAGAAGTCTCTGGTTCACAAGTTCAAAAACCATGAGGGGCAGACAGGTAAAGCTGATTTAACTATACTTTGTTACTCAGATTTCTTACCAGACAAGGAGGCCTAATGGTGGATTGCCAGTAATTCTGCTACATGTGGGATGCCAAGGGGATGATTTTCAGATGACACTCAATTTGCACTCAGTTAACGCAGCAGGGTGGAGGGGGTCGGCAGGGGGAAATCTTGCCCTTCCTGTAGGCTCAGGAAAAAGCAAAGTGCTGCAGTCTCTCTTGTTTGTATTTTTTTCCTCATTAATAACTTTTGCCATCTTGATCATACCTTATATGTGTCCCAGTTAGTATCTGTGAAAAGTTGGAAGGTATGACATCCTCCTCTCCCAAACTACAGAGGCTGCTGGCTCCTATGCTGACCAGTGATGAGAAGAATGTTAGAAGCAGTGTAGGTTATCTATGGCCCTTTCCACATGGGGGTTTAAAAACAGTGTAGAGCGACCTCTGACGGAGGTCGTCTACACAGTAAGTGGATTGGGGCAGACTACTTTTGCGCAGTTCCATACCCCAATCCACGCTAGGGCGCCTGGAAGTGGCGCCACCACATGCTTTTTGAAAACCACTTTTCATGTGGTTTTTAAAAAGCACTATCGTGCAGCCGCGTGCAGCCCCGTCGCAGCTCCCGGTGTGGATTTGCAGGTGCGCGCAAGGGCATGCCTGCAGATCTGCTGGGGGTGAGCTTTCCAGCTGGCGAGCTTCTCCGGTTGGTGGAGAGCCTCCGCCAGTTGTAAGCCACCATTTTGGGCCCCACAGTATGCTGCGGGATGCCGAGGAGTGTAGAGCAGCGAAACCGCACTGCTCCACATGGCGACGGACTCAGGTAAGGTCCGTTTCAGTGTGGTTTCCCCGTTTCTTCGCCTGTGTGTGGAAAGGGCCAAAGAGATGCTAGAGACTCAGCAGCTGGAAGGGAGGGCAACAGCTAAGTATAAAAGCTGAGGCTGTATGAAAGAAAGCACTCAGAGTGTGGAGAGGGTATCAGAATTTTCTCCTGTGGAAGACTGCCACAAAAAAAGACAAAGTAAGAAAAGTAAGGAATCACCAGCAACCCACTCTGGAGGTAAAGGCTTTCTCGAGGAGTGGGGGAAGAGGCCAAAGAAGTATTCATCAACAGACTGTCCCCCAAAATTTGCCTTCTAACCTCATGGGCCTGAGCTTGCCTAGCTTTTTCAACTTACAGAGCAGTTCTAGAGAGGCAGAGAATTTCGCCTCTGTACTAGAAGGGGTTAGTCGAAGAGACCTGTCTGCCACGCCTGTAAAAACTTTGCAACCCAGACAGGAAACGAATTGGCCCAACCAACCTGGGAAAACAGCTAGAAGCCCCTGTACTGGTACATTAGTTGCAGTTCTTTAGGGTTTGAATCCTCCTCCTCCTCCTCCATGGGCTTGACTAGAGACTGACAACATTGGCGACTGGAGACTGCAGATGCTAGAGACTGAAGGCAAGGGCAAACCCTCTCTGAACAAATCTTGCCAAGAAAATCCTGTGACAGTTCTGCCTTCGGTCACCATGGATCTGAAATGTCTTGAAGGCACACAACAACAACGGCAACTACAATAACAATTTAGTTTGTTATCACTGAAGAAAACAACACCTTGTTATTCTGCTGCAATTACTATTGTTTACTTTATTTTCTACTTTTTCCCTGTAGACAAGATCGCACTGACACTCTCAATAGCTTTCTGATGCCACTGATTACACTGATAAGAATACAACTGGGAGTCCCTGTAGATGAGAAAATAACATATCATGATCATCATTATTTGTACGACACTAGCAACATGCACAGAAAGCCAGTGTGGTGTGGTGATATAAGTGTTCTGCTATGGCCCTGGAGACCAGAGTTCGATTCCCCACTTGGCCATAGAAACCCACTGAGTGACCTTGGCTGTGCCATATAATACTCTCAGCCCCAGAAAAGACCATAATAGTTTTGCCATAGGGTTACCATAAGTCGCAAATTACCTGACGGCAACATCAATCACCACCACCACCACCACAAAAACAAACACAACATACACATTTGGTTTACATGTTTATCATTTCCTCACTAATCCCCACAATATACGGCCATTTCTGTACTAGACTGTTATAGTGTGATCATTCTACTTTCAACATTCTATGGAAACCTGGGGTTTGCAGTTCAGGGAGGGGCCTTAAGGCCCCTCTCCAAGACTCTCCAAGTCCAGCATTCTAACCATTAAACTAAAGTGGTTCTCTCTCAGCAGGGTTTACTACATACATGGCACCAAGGCTAAAACCTAGTGTTAGAAAAAGAATGAGATGATTCATGGACTTAATTTACAAATTAAATTTGCATTTTATGCAAATAAAGTGCTCAGACTTAAAATACAAGCATATGGCAACCCTGTCTGTAAGGGGGCTAGAGACTTTACCTACAGGAAGTCTCCACTAGAATGGAAAGGGATCTAGTCTGAACCCAACACAGAATTCCAACAGGCAGTCATAAGGAAAATGGCCTCTAACAACAGTAAATTATTGTAGTAAAGAATGTTGGATAACATTATTGTGCTTTTAAAAAACAGATATAGCCAAGCAGTCTATGAATAAAAACAAAAAAAAAAAATGAGAGTTGCCTAATCTAGTCTGAATCTACTTTTTTAAACTGAATATAGTCTTCTAATATTTCAGTATCTTTTTAAAAATATTGGTATTCAAAAAAAATTGCCATCCCAAAGAAAATATTCTTTCATACAGGCAACTCCTTGAAAATTATAAGGACCACAGGGAGTCTGGAATTTGAAAAACTAATATTTTCAGGTCTTCTTTCTAGATATCAGAAGCAGAACATAAGTTCATCAAAGGTTGTAGAAACATGCTGAAGACATGAAATGACCCACCTAGTTTGAGCAGAAAGATAAAGCCAATATTGTGTTTGCTCCTTTGGTGTCATCTCGTTATATAGAGATATTTAATGTGTAGCAGTCCTATATCTTGCTGGAGATGCACAGATGCATTGGTCTTGCACAACATAGTAATATATCAGGCACTTTATTGTCTCTCCATTTCCTGCATAATATGATCTACAGTCATATTTATTCATCAGATCCCAGATTGCACAGAGCATTCTTCCCACATTTGCTTGACTGCTAGCAGATTTCTATTTCAGACTTCCACAGAACACAAAACACACAGGGTATTGGGGCTGCCAAAGTCCCCACCTTGATACATCCCACATTCTTCCAAATTCATGAACAGGGCTTAGCTGAATTCTAGATCCAGTTCATCAGTTCTATGAACATAAGCTGGTATTTCTTTCCTAGAATAGAACAGAATGCAGCAGAGGGGTTTTGTCATTTCCAAGCTCAAAGTATATGTTTGAGTAAATACCCAGACCCCTATCATGTTGTTGTTGTTGTTGTGTGCTTTCAAATAATTTCCAATTTATGGCAAACATTAGGGCAACCCTCTTACAGAGCTTTGTTGGAAAGATCTGTTCTGAGGGGGGTTATCCTTGCCTTCCTCTGAAGCTGAGAAAATGTGACTTGCCCAGTGGGTTTCCATGGCTGAAAAGGAATTTGAATCTTGCTCTTCTAGAGCCTTAGTCAAACACTCAAACCACAACACCACACTGGCTCACTTCCGTAATGACACTCTTTACCTTGAGAGAAGAATTGTTTTCCTACATGAAGCCAACCTATTCTTTATTTTGTAGACTTCCACTACTAGTTTCAGTAATGTTGATATCATAGGTAAATAAACAAGATTAATGCCCTCTAGTGGGTCACCTGTTGCCCAAGTCAGATCAACTAAGCCACTCCACTAGCAAAAGCCATTTCCCCTTCTCATTATACTGACTCCTATATCGGTTTCTGCTGACTTTCTACACCTAGCACATTTGCATATTAATACCTTCATTGAACACACAAGCAGCATTAGAATGCTGCCTTTACATGTATACTGACATCTGTGCATCATCAATAAATAAGGCAAGTGGTCCTGGAATGTGGGGACCACTGTGGATAGCATTTGGATTTTTCAAAAGTAATGTCTGAAGCGGCTATATAGCAAGGGTTGCCTAAGCAACATGAAATAAATAAAGTTGATACTCAGTTACAAAAATTATACAGCTCTGCCGAAAGAAGGTGGAACTTCTGCCATTTTCATAAAAATGACAAAAAAGACCCAGAACAGCTTGTGATAGTCTCTCTAAGTAAAAAAAAATTAATTGAATCTTTGTTTAGGAAGAGAATATTCAACAGTTGTATTAATCAAACATTAGGGAATGTAAATTCCAGGTAATAGTTCTTACTATAAAAAAAGTTACTCATTTTTAAAGGGATTGAAGTTACAAGCCTCTCTATCTCTTTTGTCTGTGAAAATGACTGAAGTTCTACCTTATTTCTGTAGAGCTGTATAATTTTTGTAACTAGGTATCAACTTTATTTGTTCAAACAATCCCTGATTTGTTCCATAATAGTGCTTAGAATAAGTTGGGCTTCCAGCACCATTATCCACATCAAACTGCAAGATAAAATTCCCCTAATGACTATATGAAGACTAAAGTTCAAACCCCTACTCATCCTCGATGCTCACTCAGCATTAACTTGGGTCATTCAGTCTCTCTTAGGCTAAGCCTGACTTACCTCACAGGATGTTAAGATAAAATATGGGAGTGGGAACACCCTCCAGATGCTTTGAAGTAGAGCTCCTACAATTTCTTGCTATTGGCTGAGTTGTTTGAGGCCCCTGGGAAATGAAATCCAGAACATCTGGAAGGCCAAATGCTCCCACGCCTGTGTTTGATAATACTTCAGCATGCTTGCCGGCATCTTTACTCCTAGCCCTATGACCACTTGAGCTACTGCAGTTAACTTGTAGAATCTGGCCAACAGCTAAGAGATTGAGATTCATTTGCGGGGTTAGAAGGAATTGTTTTAAATGTAGACTCTGCCTGTGACAAAGATAAGGATATGGGAGAACTAATTTCCTGGACTGCATTAGCATAGCCCATGCACATATAGTACATATATTCAGAGGCTTCTGTGATGCGATTAGAAAGAACATCTAGGAGGAAGGAAAAGGCAAGGCATATGCCACGCCAGGTTTTCTTTCACTAGGAGAGCTATTGTACAGGCAAATTTAATTTTTTCAGAAGATGCATGCCAAAATCTTTAAATGCTACAGGAAAGATCCTTTTATGTTCCACACTTTGTTTCTCTTAGATAGTGTGTTTACAGCTACCACATCTTATCTAATATATTGTGTAGCATCAGGCAGATAAATACTTGATGCTAATAGGTGCAGGTGCAGTTTTCACATATCTACAAACTTCTAGGAACACTATGTTTCTTCTTTTACAGTTCCAGGAGGTCTTGCTAAACAATTGTGAGAATCACTGTACTCATCCTGGCTGCTAAAATTCAGGACTTTGGCCATTTCTGCACTAGCCTGTTATAGTGCTATTATCCCACTTCCAACATCCTATGGAATCCTGGGGTTTGCAGTTTAGGGAGGGGCCTTTGAGGCACCTAAATCCCAGGATTCCATAGGATGTTAAAAGTGTAATAACAGCACTGTGACAGGCTAGTGTGGAAATGGCCAAAGTCCTGAATTTGAGCAGCCAGGGTGAGTACAGCAATTCTCACAATTGTTTAGCAAGACATCCTGGAACTGTAGAAGAGGAAACATCCTGCCTTAGTGCTCCTAGAAGTCTGTAGGTATGTGAAAACCTGCATCTATTAGTATCAAGTATTTATCTGCCTGATGCTACACAATACATTAGATAAGATGTGATAGTTGTAAACATGATTTCAGGGAAAGGTATCCTGTTCTGCCATCTAATAATGAAAACTGTCCGGGCAAGTAGATATATACAATTGAAGCAGAAGATAACTGAAGGTGGTTTACTCAAACAAATGAATATTAAAGTACAGCATCTGTAATTGGATACAGAGGACAAGGTAAATATTTTCTTCAGCAATTGTCCTTCAGCTACAGACTGCAGGTTCTGTCCCTTCACTTATTCCCTGATTGTGATGGCTTAAAAAAATATGTTCATGGCTGAAATCTGGATTATTACAGTTGACTATTCTGGCTTTGAAATACTTTTGCCGCCCTGGGATTTGATGTTGCTGCAATGCTGGCCAGGTACTATATAATCCTCTGAGCTAGACAGAGAATTAAGGCCCTCAGGCAGAACCTGAGTCTACACAGTAATACTGTTCACTTGTCACTGGAAAGTGTATATAATCTGTAACATATAAAATAAACTGTGTACATTTTTTTTCAAAATGATAACATTCAAAAGAGGTAAAAGAACCACATTACTAATGACCAAAGAGAGTCTCCAATTCAACCACACTTGGCAGTTCTGCAAGATCCTGGTCCATTGCTTTTTCTGTCCTGTTTCCTTAAGATCTAGGAGGGCAGAATGCGGACTTACTCTAGTTGCAAATACTGGTACTGCTCCAAAAGGTGCCTGGAGAATATTTAGCTGGGAGTCCCGCAAGACCCAAGTTTCTATTCTTTTGTGTAGTCAATTTCCACAGGACGTGGGAGTGATTCCAGCTATAAAGGTTGCAGCTGCTAGTACATACCCTCCAACATTTCCCAGATGAAAACCAAGATACATGTAGGCAACCAACAGCAGAACTATTAATAAAGAAGAACAGTTAAGTTAGGAGAGGCTGCAGCAGTTTCCTGTTGCTTGGGCTTATTGGGAAGGGCAAAATTTTGCTCCCCCTCCCCTTTTGCTAGTGCTGAATTAACTGAATACAAGCTACTTTTGCACTGTGAACTCCTTTTGCACCAACTGAAGTAAGCCAAGGACAAAGACGGAAAATGGGAGGAAGAAAGAGAAACTGGAAAGTTTTAAAAGCAGCTGGAAAAGTGGGTGACAGAGGATTAATTGGGACTATCATTGCCAAATCAGAATAGTTGGAGGAAATACTATTAAAGGTGCCCAAATACAGTAATGGAGTGGTCTTCTTTAGGGGGTGTGGACTCAGCGACATATAGCTTTGTATTGTTTATTACAGTGACATATTTATATGACTACATATATATTGACTTGCATTTGCTATTGAATGATTTAAAAATGCTACATTTAATTGTGTGATTTTTTTTTCTGATGTTGTGGTAAACTACATTGAATCTTACCACAGGAAAGCAATATTTAAATAAACTGCTGGTGGTTATGGGGCCTTTCTATAGTGCTTTGAAATGTTTAAAGAATTTTGATGTTATTGTGTGGTAATTCAAATCACAAGGGGTCCACATACCCTAAAGACACCAAATTCTGTCTGATCGTGGAAGCTAAGCAGGATCAGCCCTGATTAGTACTTGAATGGGAGACCACCAATGAACACCAGGTGCTTTAAGCTGTATTTCAGAGGAGAGAACTGGTAAAACCACCCCTGAGTATTCCTTGCCTAAGAAAACCCTATGAAATTCATTGGGTGGTCACAAGTCAACAGGAAACCTGAAGGCACATACACATATATAAACATACACACATAAAATTCAAATCACAACCTTGTGAAGTAAATGTTGTTATCTTCATGATGGAGCAGACAGAATACAACTGGTCTAAAGCTATCTAATGAGTTCCTTGCAGAAGGGAGCTTTACACTTTCCAGTCTGCAGTTCAGTCACTTTGACACTATGATACACTAGCTTTTTAATGGCTATTTTTTTTCCCAGCAAATATGCTGACCAGTGCTGTATTATTTTTTCATCTAGAAATCTCCTTTACATGTGTAGGCATTTCTTTAATCAGTAGTGATGAGGATGGAAAAAATCAGAAGCAGTATGCATATAATAATTTATAACTATGCAGACTCCGTTTCAATCCTTAAAGCATAAGCTATCGGTTGCACTCAAATTATCCTGTAAGCCATGGTTTTGAGATGAACATAGATGGACACCATAAATGCATATTTTCTCTTCCCCTTAAGATGTTGCTTAGTTCCTTTCTTCGTGTTCGAGTCAGCCCACAGCTGGCCATGATATCTGCACAAATTTGGTTTCAGTGACTCCTCCAAACTAGAATTTCATAAACTAGAGACACACTGAGACTTGTACTCCTAATTTACAGAAACCAAACTATTCAGACATAGAGTTGCCTGAGTAGAAACTGGAGAGGATTCCTGTGCTTTTAATGGCTGTATAGCCGAAGGAATATCAGTGAGTACTGCTTGTTACCTGATTGCATGAAAAGCAATATCTTCTAAAATTTGCTCCTCTATACAACCACTGAAAACCAGCGTGGTGTAGTGGCTTGAGCATCGGACTATGACCCTGCAGAGCAGGGTTCAATTCTCTGCTCAGCCACAGAAATCCACTAAGTGAGCTTGGGCACATTGCACACTCTTAGCCCCAGAAAACCCCGTGATAGGTCCACCTTAGAGTCACCATAATCTGGAAACAACTTGAAGGCACACCACCACCACCACCACCACCACACAACATTACACGTATGGGGCGCTATCCAATTTTTCAGTCTACCAAGCTTAACAAATGTGGTTAGACTCGACAAAAAGGAAGGGGTTAAGTTCCAGACCTGTGGAAGCAGAGGTGGGAAATCCCTAGTTTGGAGGCTTGCCTGCAAGAAATAGTGTTCTTACCTGTCATGCCATTCATTTATTGGTGTCTATATTTATTTAAATATTGTTTAATTACAATGTATGTTTTCTATTTACACATATTTGGCTTAATATCTATTGCTGTTTACAGACAATACATTTATTATTGCATACTTAGCATGGATTATTTGAAGAAAATCATAAGCAGTCCAAAACATCAGTGCAACAACTTAAGACCAACTTCAGATATTCTGCACTGTATTACCACATGACACTAGATCATTGCGTAAAAGAGGCCAGCTTTTAAAAGTTGTAGCCACAAACTCTGAAATGCTTTCCTTGTAGAAATCTGCCAGATTTCTTTTGTGGACTCTTTTTACTCCTTATTTAATTAACTTTCAATGTTTAACAATATGCTAGTTTTAGAGTCCGTTCTGCTTTTAACTGACGTGTCATTTTTTAACGGTAATTTTCTTAACTTTTCTTAACTTTTCTTTGTTCTTTGAATTGTATTTTTTCTGTAAACCATTTCAAGAGTTTTTAACAGGAAAGTAAAGTACAAATTATGAAAGCAATAAAGGAAATAACAAGATATAACAACTCCAAAACTTAAAAAGGTACCTTCTTTGACTCCAGCTCACAAAGCCAAAGATTCCGGGAATAGCTTGAAACAATATCTTTTCTAATCTCTAAGCAACTCATTATTTGTCATAATTCCTCACTGAGCATGCAAATTCAATAACACATATAAAAACATAAAAAGATGTAATAGTTTAATCATAACAACAACAACAACTTATTATAACATCTTTAGTGGTAGATAACTACAGATGAGAGAACATCATGGGCTAAAATCTAGGCTCATGCTAACACTGTTTGTGGGAGCATTCTTCATTTGGATAGATGACAGCGGAGTTAGAAAGTAACTTATATCTATTTATGATGAAAAGTATGAGATTTCTGGCATCCAGTCTTGAAAATAATTTATGAAATTGTGGATTATCCTCCTAGAGAACTTAATTGCAGCTTTCACTAGATAATTTAATTAATTCAGATATTCAGTCCATGTATTAGTGTGTTTTTTTTTAAAAAAACTTTTTGTTATGATCATGTTTTAATTATACTTTGTTTTAATTTATCTTGTGAACTGGCTTGGATTCCATGTTGGGAGACAGGTAGGATATAATATAAAATAAATATGTTTTGAAAATGTTCACATGCTATTTACTAGTCAGCTACTTGCAAATAGTATGCTAGTGATGCCTCACTGGAGGCTTGATATTTAGGCAAAGTTTAGGATGAACATGGAAAAAAATCAACACAAGTGTTTTAGGTTTGGGAGGTAACTATAAGCCAGATGTATTTATGTGCATTTGGTTCCAGTTTGTAAATTATATGGATAAAACAGTTCCACCCATGGAAAAGTTTAAATCCATATAACAACATAGCTTGCAGGTGACATTAACCACTGGTACTCCGGGGACCAAAGCTAGTAAATAAATTCCAGAGATTACGTATTTATTTCAATGTATTAAATCCTAAATGTTTGAATACATTGTGACCTTTATGTACACATGTATGAAAACAAGAATCTGGTAGCATGATGTTGTTATTATTAAAACAAAATGGCTAGAATCCTGTTGGGGACTAATATCTTTGTAAGCAGACTTAAATCTTTTGGAATTAGAATTGAGCAGTTCATTAACATCCATATCTGGTAAAAATAGGCTGTTATAATAGTATGTAGAGGAGCCAACAAAGTTACCAACACACATTGGGAATGATGCACATTGGTCCACTGTGCATTGGGACAACAGCTAGCGAGTGCAGATGTGCATCACGACACTCTTTCCAGTGTCCCATTACACATCTTTGCAATTCAGAGTTTCTTGCACCTCTACTACATAGCAGCCTGCCTTTTCTCCAAGGAGTTCAACATGTTGTACATGTTTCGTTCAAGAGACAAGAAAATAAAACTGATGAAATCTTGACTAAAAAGCAGACAAGATCAGAATCCAAACTTTATAAAGTGCTTCTGGAAAGAGAGACTGAACATGAACAGATTAAAGAAACAACAATAAAATGGGCTCAAAATATAGGGCATGAAATAAAATTAGAGAGTTGGATTAGAGCATGGAATGCAGATATTAAACTTCCTTCAAGTTTAAAATTTGACAGAATTTTTTCATAAAATGCTACACAGGTGGTATATGACCCCACAGAAATTGGCAAAGATAACGCAAAAAGGAAATGAAAACTGTTGGAAATGTAGAAGCATAACTGGCACCCATTTTCACATGTGGTGGACTTGTACAATAGCAAAGAATTATTGGGGAAAAATTCACAACATACTCTCATACTTAATATATACAAAATTTGAAATGAGCCCTGAAATGTATTTATTAAATATTATTTGGAATTCAAAGGAATTAAGAAAAAATAAGAAGATACTTTTATATCTGATAACAGCAGCCAGATTTTAATTGTGGTTTGGAAAATGAAAATTATACATGATAGAAATGGAAAAACTATCTAGTATGATTAGAGGGAATTTGTGTCAACAGTGTGAGAGAGAATGGAGAATGGTATGGACTGGGTCAAGAGTAAGGACAAGAAGTGGTAATCGAAGTGGTAGAACAAAAGGGGGAACAAAGAGTAAAAATGTCAGCTATTTAATTAAATATATTATGTATATCATAAGAGTTTGGACTATTGGGAAGAAAAGGATAATGCACATAAACTAGGTTCAGATAAAAGATTCTGAAAATAGTATATATTAATAGCGGAAATGCAAAATAAGAAATGAGGGTTATCAATTTGGGGAGGGGAGTTAAGAATTCAAAAGCTGTATTGGTTGTACGGTTTGTAGATTCTGTATGGTTGGAAATTATAAAAATAATAATAAAAAAGGTGAAGTACATGTTTCTTCCACACAAGTTTCTTCTGTGTTCAGAGAACAATCTAAAGGAAGGTGAGCCTCAAATATATATATTCTTCACTATACACTTTTTTACAAAGTGTGTTGAACCAACATGCAAAGGAATGAGCATAGAGGTCTGATCCCCATTGTCTTTAGTTCCATTGAGATAGATGACTATGAACAGGAAAGCTTCTCCTACATGAGGACATTCTCTGGAGCTTAGGAACCCCAAACTTCCCAATTTCTTGGAGAGCTCCCATGTTTAGAGGAAACTGTCCTGTTCAGACTAGTTACCTTCTATGTGAGGAGAGTGATAGAACTAGAGATAGTGGCAGGACTAGAGCATTCCCCTCTGTAGCTGTTGATTCAGCACTCTTTCTGAACAGAGCGAATGTGACTGGGTCCCCAGTGAGCATATGGCTAAGTTGGCATTTGACCTACTTTTCTCCAAGGACATTTGATATGAATCAGTCCTCAGAGTTGCCTATATTTCCCTTCTTTCTATAGTTGACTAAGGATGTAAAATCTTTGCTTATTTCATTCTTGTGTTGGACAACAAATGAGAGCCAGGGTGGTATAATGGTATGAGTGTTGGAGTAGGACCCTGGGAGCCCAGAGTTCAAATTCCTTTTGAGTCATGGAATAACTCTGGGCAAGTCACAGCCACTAAGAGACTTAGAGGAAGGCAGTTGCTAACATCTTCCTAGACAAGAAAACACTAAGAATCATACATCATAACTACATCATAAGTTGTAGTTTATTTGATGGCTCACAGCAACAACAATGCAAGATTAAGATTTCAAAAGTGTTGTCCACTGAACAAGATTACACGAGATTTTTCATATGATTTTGATAACGTTTTCATATTTTAAGATCTTTTGTGGAAAAAAAATTCTGCAAAACACTTGTTTCTGCACAAAAAAAATTGTGCAGAAAACTGCATTTGCACAAAAACACTTGTTTCTGCACAGCAGTGTTGTGGAGGGGGTTGCACAGTGTTGGCATAAACATATTTTTCGCAAAAACATCTCTCTCTCTCTCTCTCTCTCTCTATATATATATATATATAAAAATCTCATGACCTTTTTCTTGATGGGGTATCACAGTGTTTTAAAACACAATTTCTAAGTGAGGGTAATAAACTAGTGCATTTGCTTTATATTCTTAACAGTGACATATGTATCTTCCTGTCTTACAGAGCCATTATGACTGCGGTCAGATATAGGTATAGTCAGCCTTTCACGGATTTGATTATTTGTGATTTTCTTCAACCCTTGCCCCCTGTTGTGCTTGTTTTCTGGGGGAACCTTCCCTCTCCGCAGCTCCGATCAGTCCATACAGCCCTTTAAAAACCTGCTTCTGTTTCCCCTCCACCAGCCACTGCCTGGCCAGCTAAGGATGGCTTCCATCTAATTTCTCAACACCATTAACCTTCCCCTTTTCCTCCCCCAAACCCAAGGAATGAGATGAGGGAGAGAGAGGAATGCAGGGCTACTATGCCAACCACCCCTTTCCCTTCTCCTTTCCCTGATCTGGTTTGGACCCAACATGCCTGCTTTCCCCTCCCTGCCTAAGTCCCCTTCCCATAGACAAAGACACACATTTTACTATTTTCAGCTTTTCCACTTTTGTGGTGGTCCTGTGTCCCTAACCCTAGTGAGTGTGAAGGGATGACTATACTTAACTAAGCTTCCTGCAGTTGCAGCATTTCTCCCAACAAGTTTTCAATTGAAACTGGGGTAAAAACATGTCTTACCTGACAGAATAAGTGTATCATACATTTTGCTCAATTAAGTTGGCATTCATAAAATTATCTAAGCCTCAAGAACGTAGATATCTCATGACAGAAGAGAGAATCCCTGCTGAATTGGATCAAATGTTTCTAAAAAGTATAACTCTGTGGTCTTGAATTGTACCCTGTAAATATGTACACTATAGCAGTTTGACACAATTTTAACTCTCAGGGCTGTGTCCTAGGGTATGTAGTTTGCTATGACACTGAGAATTCTTTGCCAGAAAGCTCTAGGCTCATAGTTTATGGAAGAACACTAGAGCCCTCTAGAAAACCATCTTGAATATTTCACCAACCTATCAATTGCATGATTCTGTATGATAGTGCCATAGTAGTTAAAGTGATATCATGCAGCTCTAAATGTATACTATAGATACCATTAAGTTTCCAAGAATCAGGAAACAGAGGGGTAGAAAGAGAAAATTACATTAAAGTCCTGAAATCTTTGAGCCAGATACGACAGATAAGGTTATGTCTTGGTACCACACATCAAAACTTTTATAAGTTACTAGCTAACATTGGTAGCTGTTGAAGCAAAAATTTTTTATTTATGTTACTGTCCAGTGCCCAGAATTATTGCTATGCTTTTTTTACTCCTTTGTAGGTTATCAGAAGTAGATATGATGGAATGTGAGTTCTGATTAATGAGCGGGGAGAGATCACTGCTATCCCTTTCAGAGAGCTTCTGCTGTCATTTCTGATTGTGTAAAATTTTTGCCTGCTGAGCTATTATTATCAACATTGATGTGTTGCTCCAGTCTCCACTGATATAGCCTTTACATTCTCAGTGTTTTGGTTGCTTTAGAAGAGGCACTGCACCTTCAGAAACTCTGAACTGGGCATAGTTAAATTAGATATGGTTAAGGCTTGAAGCCTGAAATCTAACATATATGTGTCATTGATCATGACTACAAGAGGCATGTGCTAATATTTCATTTTCACATCTGGATCAAAGTGTTTTAACACTTTGTGTGCAAGTGATTTGAGAAGCAGTTGCCCTCTTGGACATCTAGATGATTCAGTTTGGACCTATACTCCTGATAAAAGTTTGAGATAGTAAATTTTGGAAGAAATAAAGATCCTCAGGATAATGGGCTGTTATTTTTATGACTGTCTAGTACTCTGACTGAAAGATTTCTTTAATGAGTCACAGATCAGACTGTTTCCATGTATATGGATGTCCACTTCAGTCCTTTCCATACAAGTATCTGGAAACACCATGCTTCTGAGCCTATAGCAGAATTGTTTGCACCCTATGTGCTTTACCATTACATTGTGCATATCTTAGGGTTATGTTGTCCTCTGCAGTCTGTAAAGATTTCAATATTTTAGTGAGAATGCACTGGATAGGCCAATTGTAATGTGAATGACACATGTCCTTACACATAGAAAAGCATTACAGATGGATGCTTTGCATTTTAAAATGTCATATCCATTCAGACCCTAAAATAATTCCTTTCATACCACAAGGAGATTAAGCTATGGATAAGATAAATGTTGCACCTCCCACATTGTGGAATACTCAATTCTTTTATTATTTATACAATTCATCTAGAGATACATTTCAATCTGACCACATGACAGCAACAGAACATGAATTCATCATGAGCCTGGTTAAAATTTAGATTGTATTTGTACCAATTTGTACACCTCAGGAAATGTAGGATGGAATATATCAGGTACAAATCTCTAAAATCTGATGAGGAAGAGTATGAAATCAGTCAGAGTTATGTAGCAATGTAAATCTCTGTTTATTTTTTTTATTTCAAAAAGAAAGCTTGAGAACTAATTCCATGTAGTGCAATCAATATCCACACCCACATACATCTTCCTTGTGTTTGGGAGATGGTGGTCTATGCTCACCAAGTCATGTTCCTTACACATGTCCTCCTGGGTGGTGGGACTTCATGTCATGGAAGCATTTCCCACATTACCAGGTGACCAAGGACTCAAAGACAATGACACTCAACAGTCAAATTTATGTAGAAGATGTTGAATAATAGATATCTTGGCCCTGAGATTTGAGGTTATCTGTAAATTTACAGAAGATTTAAGTTCCTAGTTTCTAAACATTACAGATCGATCTTTTTCCCCCTAGTGGATCCCAAGACGTGTTAGTGGCTAAAAAATTTCTACTCTCAGTGAAGCTCTTTAAAGGCATTTCTGAGGTCAGAGAAGGACTTCAGAAACCTTTTCTCCCCATTTTGCCACCATTGAAGGAGGATAATACTTATTTGCAGAGCAACAATATGAAATCCCTGCTCACATTCTTCCATCCATATTTCCCCTCTCAGTCTATGATTCAGAATGTGCACTGAAGACACCTCAAAGAAAATAATCCATAAGGGAAATTCAATCTATGCTCTCTCTCTCTCTTTCTTTTTCTACCTTTCTCTTCCTGAAGAGTCTTCTTAAGTTTGAGCCCACGAAGGGTGGCAGAATGCAATACATAAAGCTTGGTAAATCTATTCACTAGTTTTGAACAACCCACTAAAGTCTATCAAGTCTGGAAAAATTTATTACTTTTACGTAGTCATTCATTCAATGATTTTTCTTTTAATTCAATATATTCTTATACTGCCCACGGGCCTCTCTGGGTGATAACAGTGTTCCTCCCCCACCCTCACATCCTAGATGTGGAAAGAACAAGAAACTTTTAAAGTTAACCAAAAATCATGGGAATAGCTACAGCAGGTGAACAATGAGAAACAGTATGGTTGAAGGGCTTTTCTTCCCTGCTGTTTGGTAAAATTTGGTCCCTGATGGTGTATAGGTATATTCTGGAAAAGTATATTCTTCCAAAACAAAAGTTGCAAAGCAAAATTTCTTTTTTAAAATCATTTAAAAAAAACAAAACAAAACATCCTACCAACTGTTTAATATCAATGGAAATACCATACTGGTTTTTGTTCATTTTTCCCCCTAACAAAACCAGAAGCATTTTATAGCTTCAGTATTTATTTGATTTTTAAAAAAAAAAATCTCCAGAACTGAAGAACAAAAGCCTATAAATTTAAATAAAAGTAGTTGCAGTTAAGTCAGTTAAACGCTTTGTGCTCGTTTGCTTTTTAAACAGCAAGGATTTTAAATGAATATTACACATGCAGTAATTTTGACATCCATGGATGATTTATTACTCTCGATTTCACCCACTCAGCAGATTTTGTAAGCATATTTCTTAGCTCCCTGTCATCTCGTAACATTTAATACAGTTGTCTTTTTAATAAACGTGCTTTTTTTTCAAGCCAGCCACTCACTCAATTTAATGTCTGATTGTATTTATTACCACATATTAAATAAAAATATTCACAAATATTTAAGAAGCATCTCTTCTGTATCTGTCAAATAGATTTACACTAGATACCTTAGGATCTGTCTCTGACACACACATACACATACCCATCCAAGGAGATTGAGGAAATCCCATAAACAACAATGAAGCAAAATCAGAACACTCTTTCTTCTCAGATCCATAACCACTTCATTTTTGCAAAAAAAAAGTGAAGGCATGCATCTCAGAACAAAGGAACTCAACAAGTTCTGTTTATTTACTTGAGTTCTTAGAGTAAGTCAGGACAAAAGAAAACAAAAAGCCAACTGTCAAGAGTAAAAAGCACATGTGGAACAAAGAGTGTAAAACTTGGATTCAGATACAATTCAAAGCAGGGAGAGGAAGGACGTTCCCCTTCCCATGTTTTAGCTTGAAAAATAAAGAGAACAGAAATGAGTCTCGCTGCCAGGCAGATAACTTGCAGGCCCTGACCCTTCAACTCACCAGGAATTCAAACACAAAGCTCTTTTCATAGTGACCATCCTATACATTCTCAAGATAAGGCTGCAAAATATGAACTAGCAGAGAAGCTGACAAAGGAGAGACTTCACAAACTACTTTATACCATTTCTCTCTTTCTCTCTCTCTCTCCCCCTCTCCCTCCTTCTTTCCATACAGTTGCACACCTGGGAGTGTTTATGCAGTTCTTTCCTACCCCCAGCATCCCCACTGCTTCCTTTGGATCACGATCAGGAGCCAAGCATTGATCATGCAGGAATCATTTCCCTCCCCTGTGATGTATGCAGAAAGTAATGCATAAGAATAAAAACAAATATTATGCATTTCAGAATCCCAAACTTCAAGAAGATTATATCTACCCACCCACCTCAAAAAAAGAAAAACTTCCCCACGTGCACACACAGAAAGTCTGCCGCATTTAAAATCATGTTTCCAAATCTCAACTCACCGTCAGAAAGCAACAGTTGCCTGGAATTAGTGGTCCTTTCTGCTCTGCTCCATTGCACACTTTCCCTAAGGCAGTCCAAAGCTTAATAGCTCAGAGCTGCCACACAGAGGCCCCTTCAGTGAGACGGCTTATTTGCCTGTCAGCCTAGATCCAAAGTTTCTGCCCTGTGCAGGAGTGCACTTTGCTGAACTCCTGATATCCTTTCCATAAACGTCTTCTGTTTGCCTGGAGTGCGGCACTGGTTCTCCCAACAGCTCCCTGAACATGGGTTCCTTTTTTCCGTTGCAGGGATAAAAGCTTTAAGATGTTAGCCTTCTAGTTTTTTTAAAAAAAATTCTTTAGCAAATAGTGGGTGGAGAAAACTCAGCTCAGAACAAGGAAACTGCGCATAATCAGAACTTGGAGAACTTCCTCCCTTCTTCCCTCCTCTCCCCTCCTCCCCAGCTAAGCTAAGCTGCCACTGCTCCTTCATAGAATTTAGGAATGTAAAGGGAGGACTCCAAGAGGCCCAGTCAGACAAACCTTTCTCAATCAATTAGCTTGCAACCATTACTTGTGACCTAAGGTCACGGCAGCATAAGTGTGTGGGGTGTGCCTTGAAGAGGGCTGAAGCTGCTTATTAAAACTTACATAACCCAAAGTATTCTAAAAGAGAAAATCAAACACAACTTGCAAACTTGGAGAGGGAGAAGGGGATTATTTCCCAATCCTGCAATTTCACAGGAAGTTCATACAGAGAGAGAGAGAAAGACACACAATAGCCTGGATAAAAACTTGAGTTGATATTGCAATTAGAAATCCAACTGAGGAAATAAATTTTAAGTAATAGTGATGGGTCATTACTGGGGTCATTTGCAAGTATTTTTCTTCTACACATAATTCCGTAAACCTAATTCAATGTTTATTTTTCCAATGATACTGTAACAATTTAGTACAACCATGACAGGGAAGCAGTGTCTTTTTTCCTGATTCTTGTAAATTCTGCTTCTCTTTGCAAAGAAACTATTTTTTTAGGATATTTCCGTTTCTTTCATTAGCTCAAACTGTGCAGGCTAAAATCAGTTTTGTTCTAAAGAATCTCTGCATTCCAAGAATCCAGTGTTTTATTTCAATATGTTACTATAGCTCCTACAAACATAAATGCAAATAAGAATAAGAATAATAAGATCAATAACCTTCTCAATGCATAAGAGATATGGTATGCTGTATGTTGCTAATACGTTTTGGAGCAGTGGGTGTTGCTTACAGAGGTTCCCACACATCAAATATACACCCCTTGGTGTGAAAAGATGACTTCAAAAAGAGCTTCAACTTCATATCCTGCCAGCCCAGTGACAAGGGTATGCTGCACTGGGAAAGCCATGAGAGCGCCTTGATTTCTAAAGCAGATCTATGGCTCCTTTTGCAAGAGAAGAGAAGATCAATGCACCATGGGGGCCATGCACTTTTATCTCAGCCACCAGATGAGCCTTCACTTCAACTAGTCAAGATTTGTTCCAAATTCTTCAGGAAAAAATACACACACGCGCGCGCGCGCGCTAGTGGAGTGTCTCCAATGCAAAAGATGGGCAAAGGCAAGATTTTGGGAGTGAGAACCTGGAAAACACACTTACAGTGACAACACAAATGTAAACAGCAAAGTTAATCCCTCTGCTGGGTGGTGGAAGAAAAAAAAATCTTTTACTTACCTCCTCTTGTGCTTTGTGTGAGGCTTAAAATTCCACCAAACCCTGGCAAAACATGAGCATATTCTTTTCCTTTATTTAGCACTGATCTTTTGTCTAGTTATCTGTGCTTGGGGGAGATATTGCAGGACCATTTTCGCCTTTGGTACAAAGATTTACATTTTTGTACCCAACCATTCTCTTTGGTCTACTCCATTCTTAGAACGATTTTCTTTTCATTTTCTTGTGCAATGTTTAACATGTGGAATGAGTGGTGACTTTACATCTGAGTACATTTAATCCCTAAGAAGGAAGAAGACTGTCATCTTTGGTAAGGGTAGCAAGACTGTTGGGGTAAACACAACTGAGCAAAATGAGATGTACTTGTAAATAAACATCTGTAGGACTGTGCTACATTTCTAACTCTCAGCAATGCCCTATCATGATTCAACAGCATCTTTTCCCAGTATTTCTTAGGGTTGAAAAATGGTAAAGGACAGGCATAGTTTTCATGGAAAATGAGAAAAGAGCTCCCATAGTAGGCATTCAAGACATTGCTCCAAAATCAAAACCAAAGTCACAATCCTATCATACTGAGAATGTGATCCCTGATTGGCTGATGGATGTTCCTAAGGACAGGATACAATTTCCGTTTGAGGTTTGGTGGAGAAGCAAATGTTCACTGGAGAACATGCAACTAGCAAGCTATCAGGGAAAAGAAACATTTCTTGTGCAGAGTGGATTTCTGCCACATATCTTGTATCCAAAATTAAAAGAGGTGAAGTTCAATGCTGTGTTTTGGGGAAAGTGTCCAAATCAGAAGTTGTTTCCATTCAGTTTCACAACCCCATTAATGCAGATAGGATTGGACATGCTATCTTACTCAAGAATTGGGAGTTGGAAACTAGAATATATAAGCTTCCTAACTTACCAGAGCCTAACCAAGCACATTTTGAACATCATCAAACCTTCCAATGTTAGATCACAACTCTTCTCCAAGCCCATCACTTGATGAAGGAGCAAGAGGAAGAGGAGAAGTTTAAAGAACTACACTTAGTTATTTCAGACAATGAACATTGGGGGGGGGGGAGACCAAGGTAGACTAGATAAAACACAATGCAATATATTGGAATGCAATATTAAATAGAGAATTAAAAACAACAAATATAAAATATTTGTATTACAATAATAAAAAAAACCAGCATAAAATGGTGATCTCTTTAATATTAAGACATCATCCTATATCAAGCTATTGCTACCACACCTTGGCTGTAATCTCAGGAAACCAGGCAGACAAAAGGTAACCAATATAAAATACTTCAGATCTCCCTGGTATACTTTGTAAAATTGGATTAATACAATGGTGTTCAAGGTCACAGTAGAAAGAACAATACAATAAAACATGTCCCACAGTTTCTGCTCTCTCATGTCCCTCTTCTACTCTTTCTGCCTCACCAGGACATAAGCGTTCACAATATGGTACATTATGATATCTCCCCTTCAATACTGTACAGCACATTATATTTGCCAGAGTGAATGCTTGTATTTTGGACTAGTTTGATTGATCAGATAATCAGCAGGAGGAAAAACCCCATCACTTGTCCCTAAAAGCTGAGAAATGGAAGCTGCACATATGTGATTTTGCAACTTGATATCACTGGTGTATATTTTCTTTAGTTTTTGTATAACCCATAGCAAGAATGGTGTTTTATGGGAATCCTAGACTTCACACTTTCTCAATCTGCTATCTTTTCCACCATGACTAAAATGTTTCTGGGGGAGGGCAGCCCCTTAGTCATGAATGGCATTTTTAACCAAAAATTTAACTTATATATCCAGATCTGAGGCTTAATTGAAATTTGGTCAATCTCTAAACATACTAGTACACCAGACACACAGCTTGGAAGACTAAGAATGCTTCTCAAAAATCTTATTTGGACAGATTCTAGAGCCACAAAATTACTAAACACAGACACTTGTCCTCCACATAACATTTGTGCTATAATTTTAGCAATGATCACTTGAATTGAGAAGGTACATGTTGGCCTCACTTAACAGAAGAAAATGAGACAAGTGAGTTATAATTTCTTTGTGTATGAGCCATGGCATGAGACACCTGAACCCTCCAGGAACCTGTAGATTGAAAAATTACTCCCAAATATTTATAGAATCTGACCTGTTCAACTGGATGTCCATTGATTTGCCAGTGATGTTTACACCATTTCTGAGTAAAAACTAAAACTTTAGATTCATCATAATTATTGCCAACAGTTCAGCATAGCAATAGATATCCAGAGCTCTTAATAGCTGCTCAGACAGAAGGACAGAAATACTCCATCTTCTTCAGAGCGTAGAGTAGCTAGAGATCTCCATGTCAATTTAGGTGGATGAAAATTTGTTTCAGAAAGAGTCTTGATCATGGAATTAATATAAATGTTGAAGGGAGTAGGGGCAAGAACACATCCTTGTTTTACAGCGACATGTGTTGTTATTAATCTAGTCAAATCATCTTTGTAATTACATTTCATTTGCACATACGTTTTATCATAAACACTATGAATAAAAATCAACAAACACCTGTCAATGTTGGTGGCCTCAGGTTTATGCCATAGACTATCTCTTGGAATTGTGTCAAATGCAGACTTAAAGTCTATAAAAGTTGTTTAAAGTGCCCACTCCAGTAGTGCCCACTCCAGAATATTTTTCTAATACTAATCCCTGATCAACTGAAGAGCATTGAGACCTAAGACCTGCTTGCCCTTTCTCGAGTGAATTTTCTTCCTCCATCTAACCTGAAAGTTTCTCTGCAAGATGAATAGAATACAGCTTACTGATGACGTTTAAAAGACTAATATGTCTGTAATTGGCAGGCTCCAATCTATTACCTTTTTTGTGTTTCATCTGTCCCAATCAGAATTAATACATGGTCTGATCAATACATGTAAACACAACAGCTGAAGCTTCAGCTATTCAGGAGGTAAGGAAGATGCCAATGAAGAAATATATTTCTACCCATGCAGAGTCTATTCCCTTTATGGACAAACAAATCTACAAGCACATCTGTGCAAGAGTGCACACAGTATGTGCTTGCATGCATCACCAGAACAGATGATCCCAAATTATCTAAAGCTATTTTGCAGGGATTTAACCGGAGCCTTACAAGTATAGTAGTTGTAGATGAATTCATAAATATGTTTGATCTAGTTTGCATATTTATTAGTGTCTGGATACCAATCCAAAATATGAAGCTATAAACTTTAACTTTACTTTTATATTACCTGCATCATTCCAAACTACCACAGATAAGGAAGCCACTGTGGAAACCATCAAAGGTGAAGTTTGGTAGAAAGATGTTTGCAGAAGAAAATTCTGACACTACATAGAAACTTTCATTGTTTCCACAAGACAGATGTAAAAGTTCCTGCTTCCCATGAAATCATGAAAGAAAAAGCCACAAGACACTTGTGCTTCTTCAATTCCTATGTTTTCATAACATCAGAATTATCTTAAGATCATAGGAAGGTATAAAAATGTCAACTAGTAAAACCTTTGCAATATGTTAGGTATTTCAATATGTAATTTCTAATAGTGTTGGTGGAATTCAAGTTTATCTAAAGAACTGCATCACAACATCTTACCTCTATACAAGGAGCTTCAAGATCTGTTAGCACCAGTCAATGGTGAACAAGTATAGCCTCTCCCCAACCTATTGTTGGATTGCAGATCCCAGCATAGCCAAAGGTAAGGAATGCTGGCATCTGCTGTCAAACTAATTCATTTAGAGGCAGCACTTTGTCCAATGTTGCTTTAGATACTGCAAGGCTGAACTATGGCCCTGAAAAAGCAGGCTGCAGAGACCGCCATATTATAAATCTCTCCTATATTTGCAGTCTCAGGTATCCACTAGATCTCCCTCTGTTCATTTGCAGGTAAAATGGGTCATTTTGAGCTGGCTGCATATCCTGAGTCTTTAGAACACAATGCCACATCTCCTTGGGACTGCTATACAAGTATAGCTATACAAGTATAGCAGTGGGTGTATATGTGAGGTGGAAATGCACAAATATAGGATGGGGGCACATGGCTGGACAGCAGTACATATGAAAGGGATCTAGGGGTCTTGGTAGATCACAAGCTGAACATATCAGCAGTGTGATGAGGAAGCCAAGAAAGCCAACGTATGGTGTCTAGATTGAGGGAGGTAATGGTACCACTCTATTCTGCATTGGTTAGGCCTCATTTGGAATACTGTGTCCACTTCTGGGCACCTCAATTCAAGAAGGATATTGACAAACTGGAGCGTGTCCAGAGGAGGGCGACCAAAATGGTGAGGGGTCTGGAAGCCATGCCCTATGAGGAACGGCTTAGGGAACTGGGTGTGTTTAGTCTGCAGAAGAGAAAGTTAAGAGGGAACATGATAGCCATGTTTAAATATTTGAAGGGATGTCATGTCGAGGAGGGAGCGGGCTTGTTTACTGCTGCTCCAGAGACTAGAACAAGGAACAATGGATTCAAGCTTCAGGAAAGGAGATTCCACTTGAACCTCCAGAAGAACTTCTTGATAGTCAGAGCTGTCTGGCAGTAGAATATGCTGCCTCAGAGTGTGGTAGAGTCTCCTCCTTTGGAAGTGTTTAAGCAGAGGCTGGATGTTGAGAATGCTTTGATGTGTGTTCCTGCATAGCAGGGGATTGGACTTGATAGCCCCTGAGGTCTCTTCCAACTCTATGATTCTATGAATTGTTTGGCCTGTCCAAGGAACCCTGGTGTCTGGTATCTGTAAACTAACATGCTGTCCTAAGACATTTTTCTGTTTGAAGTAAAGGATGTGATTCCCTCTCTCATCATACACATTTTTTATACAGTGTAAAATGAGTGCTATTCAGCACAGCTGGAGATGCCAATGGTTTGGATCTTAAGGTTCAAGAAAGACACCTTTTCTAGTACAGAATGTATCCCAAAGCCTACATCTGTTAACCAAGGGTGAAAGCAAACAATAAGAGACAGCATGCAGTCCTCAGAATATATGAACCAGTCAAAAACCTAAGCCTAGGAGCTTGCTTCTGCATTACCAAACTCATAAAAACATGTAGAATCAAAGGAATATGCATTTCATTAGACTTTTACAAGGGGTTGACATACTGCTATTAGCAGCAGAAGGATTATTTATTTTAAAATGTTTTAATACATTTTGAAATGAAGGGTTTAGAATAAAAGCAAATGGTATAAAGTCAAAATATAAAAATAATAAAATAATGAAACCCATTAAAACCAGGGATACTTGACAACATTACAACCAAGGAGATAAGCAGAAAAATTCTGAGTAAATAAATAAATTGTTGGCAGAAACACAAAACACTGGAAACCCACCCAATCTCCACGGGGATATATCATTGGCCATTTCCACATGGGGCGAGGGAATCACCCTTACTGGACTTTTTGGCTCCCCGGTCTGGTCCACACTGCTCCAGAGCAGTGCATGCTCGTTGATACGCACTGCTCCGGTGTCCCAAATGATGGCTTCCGGTTGGTCAAGGGTCTTGACCAACCACTGAAGCTTGCCAGCCTAAAGCCCGCCCCTGGGAGATCACAGGCTCACATTGGGCCGAGCCTGCGAATCTGCATAAGGGAGCAGGTTCGCAGTGGCACACTCCATGCTTTTGAAAGACTTGTTTTTAGCGGTTTTTCAAAAGCACGCTGGATGATCACTTGGGGTCGTTCCAGAGCGGGCTGAAGTGCGGATGTACATTAAGTAGGTCCAACCCAGTCTGCTCCCAGGTGCAGACCTCCTCCTTGGAGGACGGACTGCACCGTTTTAAAAACCCCGGGCGGAAATGGCCATTGTCTACAGGGGGTGTCATAACAGGAAAAAAAATCTCTGTGTTGCAACCAGATTAATCTATGCTGAAGCAGACAAGGTCTCAGCCTCGTTCTGAAGTGTACAGGTCACAAATGGGAATCATGCGGTTCTCCAAATGTTGATGGATTGCACAAGAAACATGAAGTTAACCAGTTGCAAAGGTGGTGGGTTCCTGGACAAAATTCAGAGCATTGGCTACAGAAGAACCTAGAACAGTTCTATAAAAGAAAAGAATGTGGCACAGATTTCCTTTAATATATCCCAAATGGGAGGAATTTGCCCTCTACATTTGTCAAGTTTTTATGCCCTGAATAGAAAATCCTAGTTCAAATAGTATTATGTAAGTATACATAGGACCAATTCTCTGGCAATGCCACAAATATCCAACAGAAATTACAGAAGAAAAGGCATCACATTAATTACGCTAACTAATTACTACTGCTACTATTATCTGTAGGAGGAGGAATAAGAGTATAGTACTCAAGGGGCTGGGCTCAGATCCCCACATAATCATATGCTATTTCCACACTACACTGTTATAGTGCTATAATTCCAGTTTCAACATCCTATGGAATCCTGAGCTTTGCACTTAGAGAGGGGCATTTAGAATTCTAAGCTAGAGAGTTCTTTGCCTCAGTAAACTACAAACCCCAGAATTCCACAGGATGTTGAAAGTGGAATAATAGAACTATAACAGTGTAGTGCGGAAATGTCCTTAGATTGGGAAAATTATTGATCTTACCAAATTTTAGAAGTTGCAGTGAACCTCGGCCTTCACTCTGTCTCATTTCACAGCTCTTGCAGACATTAGCCCATTTAAACCAAGGATGAAAAAGACCTCAGGACCATAGTCCTAAGCACAGTCCAAAAATATCAGGAACAACATTGATGCTGGGCTCCTCCCTGAGTATATATCTTGCAACCCTGCTCCCTAATGAGGATGTGTTTCCCAGAAAGAAAAAGGTGATGATTTGCCCAATTACTTTTCAATCCAACTAGCAGTACTGTGCATACAATATGAATGGGGAAACTGTATGTGTACGTGCAGGTTGTGTGCATAGTCCCCAAGTTCTGCCACACAGTGCTATTACAAAAGGGTTAAAAGTCTGCAGCTTAGGTGTTCTAGACCAGTGCTTCTCTGGCTATGTGAATTGGAGGAATTCTCTGTGGAGGAATTCTCTGGCTATGTGAATTTGCTTTAATGTGTCAATATTTGTGAACAATGGCTACAATAGTTTCTTTCCTTCCTGGAAATTTAATAAGAATCGGCAGTTTGGCAGTATTCCATGGACCAGCATCTTGTGCTATTCTTGAGGCAGTGGGAATTGATGGCTTCCATGTTAGTGGGAGAGTGAGTAGATATTCTTATTTTAGCCTGCACTTTAAATGAGCTATCTAAGTTACCAAACACTATCTCCGAAATTTGCCCTCCCCATGGATAACTCCTTTGAAGTTTGAAGTAAACTTTGGAGCAGATTCACCATCCCACCAACATAGAAGTTGTTGATCACCATTGTCTAGAAGGGAAGCAGGAGATTGAATTCAGTCCCCCAACCATGCTTTCCTTTTTCAGAGAATTTCTTCCTCTTTTTTTTTAATTTTCATTTTTTATTTATAAAATAAATAAAATTACATATAATAATGTTTCCCATTGCTTTTGCATGCATTCATTATCAGTTAATTGACGATCAATTACCTTACATTCCAGCATCTAATATACATAATACTAAACTTCTATACATTTATATACACTTGCATATGGCTTTCCTTGTCATATCACTGGCGTTTCTTTTCACGCTTTATATATACACTACATTGAAATTTCATGCAATCTCTCTTTATTTCTCCTTTTAGTTTGGTGCTCATTATTTTGCTTAGGGCTAACTTGTCGAACTATTAAGAAACTCTATTTATCACCCAGTTCCTCCACACTTTTTATGTCCACACATTACTATCCATCCTTTCTCCAGCTTTTTCTGCTTTGATTTTAACAAACTTTTACTTTCCATCTATTATTAATGTAGCTAATCACCAGTTCCCAATACTTCTCTGCTTCTTTAATTGATCTTCCCTTCAGAAGTTGAGAAAATAAATCACTTTCTTTAAACTCCATGATTTTAAAAAACCATTGGTCTATACTCGGTATTTCTGGGTTTTTCAACATCCTAGCAAAATATATTCTTGCTGCTGAGACTAGATTCAATAGTATCCTATTATGTTTACGTGCAAATATCTTTTCGAACATGTGTGTCATGTTTAACAAGAAGAATTCCGGGGTCATTGGAAATGTGATGTTAAAAAATTCTTTTATTGTTTCATGTATATTCTTCCAGTAACTTTTAGAGATTTCACAAGACCACCAAATATGGTAATATGATCCGATTTTCTCCTTACACTTCCAACATTTGTTGTTCCCCAATTTATAAATTTTATCTATTCTTTCAGGGGTGAGATGGTATCTATACATCATCTTCATAAAACTTTCTTTCAGATCTTGTGCACTTGTAAATTTGTCGGTGTCTGTCCATGCCACTTCCCAGTGTACCAACGGAAGAATTTCTTCCTCTTTTTAACTGGCTCTACAAGTGCAGCTGTTCTATATATGCTTCTTTAGATATAGCTTGCTGAATGATCCATAAGCAAATGTCTGCCTACATGCAGGGTATATGAATAGAGAAATCACACTGAAGTCAAATCCATGACTATTTTGGATGACAATCTACATTGCTTGTCACACTTGGATTTCTTACATCAATATGTTGCTTTTGACTTTACTAATTATAGATGGGGAGGCCTTTTTCATAATCATAGTTCCTGGTGAGGAAACCCTATGTTAATTCTAATACATATTTGCATGCATGCATGCACACACACACACACACACACACACACAGATGATGACCTGGTTATAGTTGTGTTAATACACATACAGTCTAATATTACTCCTTTTGAATTTGTACAATGAGGTGGCCTAGAAATGAATCCTATTAAGGACCCATTAAATTTTCAACTACTTAGCCAGCAGGAAGCCTGACATCTTTGTAGAATTTGTTGTCTCATCTTTACAACTGTTTGCTTCTGAAGTATCTATATTTCTTATTGCTCTTTTGTGGGCATCCTAATTTTGATGAACTGCCTCTAACCTTGCATTTTCCACAAGTACCCAGAAGGCATAACAGGCTACATGCTCAGGTCTTTTAACTGATGGAAACAATATTGTGGAAAATATACTATGAAGCCAGCAACAGATTTAGAGAATGCTTTAAATATAAAATAGTTCTGGTATGCTGGAAATAATTATATGTCCGCCCTTGCTAATTAATAGGTGTTCTAGAGAAAGTATACCAACCAACATGCTGGATTTCTCCCTTCATTTATTTCTCACTCTCTTATCTTTTCAGTCAACCCACTCCTCCCACCATTATGCTGTTTTTAAAGATTTTAAAAGACCCCAGTATAGGACTTTATTTATATACCACACTGCAGCAGAGGAGTCTGTTAATAGCCCACATCCCAGTATATCCTGAATTATATGTCTGCTTTGGTGCCCAGCAACATATAACAGAGAATCAGCCCCCGAAAGAACCTCAGTTCTGAAGAGGCTGAGAAACATGGATCAAGTGCTGGCTTGGATTGTGCCTTTTTCTTCTGCCTTGTGCTTTGTAGTAGCTCTGGCTGGAGATACTGCATTGAGCAGGAATTTGGATATGCTGGCCCATAGGGACCCTTCCAACTCTATAATTCTATCATTCTAGTTATCAAGATGACAGTGAGATGGGCAGAAAGACAGTGTGCTTAGTATTACAGACCAGCAGCTAGTAGCTTTATTTATGTGTTATTAAAGGAGTTATTCATTTAAATTAGTTATTTATTTATGTTTTTATATATATTTAAAGCATTTGTCTACCACCACTCAATACATTAGGGCCCCCTTCAGGATGTACAAACAGTGAAAACATTTAAAAATTTAAGTACATGAATAAAAGCATTTGATACAGACTAAAACTCTTCTTTAGGATAGTTTAAAACCAAGTCAGTTAAAACAGCCAGAGAAGTCACCCTCAATTTTACGGACTGAAGCAAAATAACATAATCTTACCTTCCCGATGGAAACTCAGAAAGAATGGATCCAACCTGACCTCCCTTGAGAGGGAGTTCCACACTTATGATGCTGTTACAGAAAGCCCTGTCACATGTACCCACTAGCCTAGCCTTTTTATTTTCTGAAACAGAGAAGTAAATCGGTGTATCTGTAATTGTAACTAAAATGGTACTGACCTAATTTTGCAGAGCCTGCTAAAAAATAACTGCACAAACTTTATATATTGTAATAATCCTTTCAGGGTTTCCTACTGAGGCTGGGAAAAATGAAGGCAGGAAAAAGTTTCATTGACCAACTCTACAATTTGAAACAAATTCCTAGATGGTATGCTTATAACACGGTGTGAAAGGATTCCCTTCCCTTCATTCAGGTAAATATAAGCTTTTCCTGTTTCATTTAAATACAAATCTATCCATTTTGGCCATCCTAACTCACTATTTCACTAGCAGTCAAGCTTCCCTTGTTATACTGCATTGCAGTCCCCTTGCTCTGCCATTTCCTAGTGATAACTTCAGCTCCTTAACTGACTATTGCTAATTTCCCTGGTGTTCATCTTTTCTATCTATCAGCTGGACAGTTAGAATCAGATTCCTGACCCCTATGCTGGGCATAGGATGCAAACTGCATCCTCCAAGATGATATCTATGAACTTTAAAACCACCAAAGACTCAAAACATTGTTTTTTTCCTCCCAAAATGCTTCCAAACACCATGGTAGGCACAGGAGGTGCAATTTTGCCTCACTTTTCCTGCCCAGCCCATTTTAAGCACAGGAGAGGCCTTCTTTTAAAATAACTTTTGAGTTACTTCCTTTTGCAGGAAAAAGGGGGCCTTTTCTAGGGATGCAAACATAGTAAAATATGGTTAAAATACTCCTGGGGTGTGTCAGAGGCATTTAAGGACCCCCCCAATGATTGGGGGGCAGTGGAGTTTGTGGACCTCCAAGTTCCCCTGAGGGGCAATGAGGTGCCCTAGACCCAACAGTTGCTCAACTCTATACTACAGGGTGGGTAAATCCCCAAAGACTTTTCCTCCTCTTATTCTAACACATGCATCTGTGTGTATTATCTTTTTTTTTTTAGAAAGAATTTTATTAAAGTTTTACACATATAAAAGATATATCCCCCCCTCCACTTCCATATTTTTCTTCCCCAGTTAAGTTATATCTTAGCTTCCACTTTTTATAAAGACAAAAAAAATCACTATTCCATCCTCTAATAAGTTTATATTTTTAACCATTCCATTACCCTTTCCATTTCCTTTCAAAGTTCTGGACAGGTTTGTTTTTCAAAGAATTTGCTAATTTTTCAGTCTCTACCTCCAGTACCTTTAATTTCCATTCTTATAAATTGATTTATTTCTTTTCTTTCCAGTGTTGAGCATATGTTAGTCTTGCTGCCGTAACCAAATGCAATAGTATCCTCTGGTGTCTTCTAACCTGCCTATTTTGACCTATCATATTTAATAAGTAAAATTCCAGTATCATTTCAAAATTCACATTACAAATTCTTTGAATTTCATCATGTATCTCCTTCCAAAATTTCCTTGCCATCTGCCAAGTCCACCACATATGAAAGAAAGAGCCCACCATTTTATCACATTTCCAACACTTCGCATCCCCATTTCTAGTTATTTTGTAGTCTTTCTGGGGTCATATACCATCTATGTAGCATCTTATAAAATTTTTCTCTTAAATTTAAATTTGGCGCAAATTTTATGTCTACTTTCCACACTCTTTCCCAGTCTTCTAATTTAATTGGATGTCCCACATTTTGAGTCCAACTAACCATCATGTCTTTTATTATATCTGGCTCCATTTCTCTCTTCAATAACAATTTGTAAAATTTGGAGAGTCTCTTCTTGTGATTCTCTTTCAACAGTAATTCTAGTTCATTTTCTTTTCTCTCAAAACCATATAGTTTTTGATCCATTATAGATCTTTCTTTTAGTTGTCACCAAGAGAACCAGTTTAAATCATGTACATCAGCCCTCAATTCTTCTGAGTTTGTGTTGAACTGCACTGCCCACTAGAATTATATAGCTGGGCTGTGCTCTTCACAACACCAAGGGCCTTTCATGCTACACAATTATAGCACTATGATTCCACTTTAACTGCCATGCCAACATCCTACGGAATCATGGGATTGGGGACTGGCACTAGACCTGTATGGAAGAAAATTCTAAATGCCCCTCCCCAAACTGCAGATTCCAGGATTACATAGCATATTGCCATGGCAGTAAAATAGAATCATAATACTGTATTTGTGCAGTGTGAAAGCACTGCCCATGATGCAAAGGAGTTACCATAATTTCACATGTTGCATATAACCAAATATTAGGAGGAGTTATTTCAGTATTAAAAGCTGAGGAGGAAGAATAAGAAAGAGACTTATATCTGGATTGAACAGCATGAATTAAACACAAAAGTGACGTGGCAATTGGGATGGATCTCAGTTGGAAAACCAGGAAACATTACATTTGTTCAGAGGCTTTTAAAATCATTTCAGGGTCATTCAAAACAAAAACAACCTGAGAAGACTCCCCTGAAACCCACCATGGATACTGTGTGCAACCCAAAAAGCAAGTCACAGTTTGTGTTTGGACCTCTTTCTCATAGGGCATTTGTACAGTTGAAAAATCTGCCTAAAAAGCTAGGGGGATCAGAATTATCTTTCCTTTAGGATACAGCACAGTAGGCAAGTTCTGTTTCAGAGTCTTGTCTGGATTTGAGGCCCATGTTAAGTCATTTTACAGTGAGCTGGAAGAGGGTCAGCTCCACACATAAGTGGCCAGCCAGGCATGTTTGCAAATGATGCCCTACCAGTTTCTTGTTCAGTTTCCTGAATTTTCAGGTGTCTCTTGGACCTATCCTTTGCAGCATTCTGTCTCCTGAAGTCTTCTCATTCTGACACATGTTGGCTCAGGGAAAACAAATGGAATCCATTTCATTTTAATTTAATAAAGACAGCTAAACAACACCCACTGTCAGAGGATACAAATCCAGTCATAGAGGTCCCGCTGGACTGTATGGGACCATTCTGAGTAGAACTCCACATGCTAATATTTAACAGGAAGTAAGATATTCCAAGTTTCCTTATGTAAATCTTGCAAAGACAACACAGCTGCAGCTTCTATATAAGTCCTCTTTGCTCTTCGGTGAAGAGTTTCACTTTTTCTTTCTGAAGTTTGTAAAACACCATGTTTTCTCCTTTTTTAAAAAAAGACATGGCTATTGAATAAGAAAGTTAAACTGTGCCCTTTCCTACCTATTGGTAGGTCTACATAGTGCTGCTAAGCTTAATTCTTTCTTTCCCTTGAAGACAATTATTGTCCTAAACATGGGCTCTCAGTTTTTCCCACATCAACCCTTTCTCATTCTTTTTGTGCTCATTATGACAGTGAATTTAAGATCAGCATATCAACAATGCAATTTATCTTATTACTCGAAACATTAGAGTATCAGATAGATTTCATGTTCTAACCAATACCTGCAATGGTCACATGTGACACTTATCTCCTGCATGACTTACTGCAAATCAAATTTTTTAAAAAAAATGAATATCTTGACAAAGAGAACACTTATAACTTTGTAAGAGGAAATAGTACAATCTCCTTTATACAGGAAGCTTTCTTCCCTATCTACATCCCAGATGTAGATGGAAGTGGAAAACAGGAGCAGAATTCCTAGAGAGAATGCTGTCGAAGAATTTTTTTTTTTAAAGTAATTTAAATTTCACTTCTTTTTATATAAGGCCAGAATATGACAGGCCTACTGATGTCACTAGGAAATTGTAGTTATTGGAGCTGACCATGTTGATATTGATAATTTTGCTTATAGTTTTAATGAAATAAAAAATTTGTTGGTAGTACCCTTAATGCTTCAATTTTGTTTCATCCCCGTATCCCAGCAAAATGGATCCAAATCAGCGTTTTTTGGCTGTGGGGGCACAGATTGACAATTGGTCCCAAACTTGAATAAAAATGTTTGGAATATCAGCCTAAGTGTAAATATCAAATTTGCTCACATTGGTTCATAAATGCATAATACACAGAACAATAATCTATCGTTATTATGTGTTTTCAGGTAAACTGCATCTATCCTAGGTTGCTGGGTGTTCACTGTCTTAGCATGTTCTTAGGGTGTTACAGGCATTATTTATTCTAAGGAACTTTGGCATTGACTTTCTTTAAGACTGAAAGAGTGTGACTTATCCAATGTCATCTCCTGGGTTTCCATGGTCCAGCAGGAATCTGAACCCTGGTTTTCTGGAGTTCTGATTCAACACTTCAAACAATACTGTGCTGGCTCAGAACTACAGAAATGCAAACTATTTGTTTGGGACATACCCAAAACAGTTGATGGATTGGGTCTACAATCTTACTACGGACTTTGGTTTGGTCTCATTAGAAGACAAATAAAATATGGTCACTGTCGATTTTTATACCACAAAATAGAGGTAAAATGCTTCAAATTATAGGACAGATTACATCCATTGCTTGGAAAGTTGCAGTTATTAGTCTCAAAATGTAGTTACTTACTATTAGAGTTACACTTTTGAAAAGTAACTCTTTACTTTCCCATTCCATAACAGTATCTGAAATTTATTTTTTGTTAGTAGTTTTTTTAAAGTAATCTGGAAAGCATCACTCTCATGTAGTAGAAAAAGAGCATACCCTAACAGTGAATTCATTATTGCCAACACCTGGCTACAGAGCACAAGATAGCAGCACAAAGTGTAACATAGATCAGGTATAAAGGAATGCAGCATGGAATCACAGAAGGGACTGGAAGGGAACACAAGGGCTGACTACTCTAAACACCTGTCTACTCCAAACATCTGCCACACAGGAATAAGCTGTGTCTCCTACCATCTGAGGCAAACTATTCCATTGTCAGAAAGCTCTTAGTTAAGAAGTGTTTCCAAATATTTAGGTAGAATCTCTTTTCTTGTCATCTGAGTCCTTTAGTTTATGTTCTAGTCTTTGAAGCAGCAGAGAACAAGTTTGCTCCATGACACCCCCTAAAACACTTAAAGCTAGCTATCATGTCACCTCTTTAATCTTCTTTTTTTTTTCCGCCTAAGGATGTAACTCTACACTAATATTTTTTTTTAAGGAAACAATTAGTAATTTTAGTAGTTTTCTTCAAACAACATGGAAGACTTTGAAAGCCATATAATTTTTGAAGCCGATTTGCAATTTGGGACTTATTCTATGAAAATTCACATATTGTTGATTTGCACATTAAACAGCTTTTTTTATGCAAGAAACACTTTTGTCTGCACAAAATACATTTCTACAGAAAAAAAATCTGCACACAAAAAATGTTTCCTGCACAAAAATGCTATTTTCTGTTCAAAAACATATGCGAATTTTGCACAGAATAAGTCTTGAATTACAAACATTCTTGTCAGTGCATAATTCTTCTCATTGGGGTTTCATGACATGCAAAAGACATGCAAAAGAAACCCATATTTTTGACCATTTAAAAATATTTTTGAATATTATTTTCATCCTTACCCCCTAAGCAATTCATCAAAGGTTTCCAGACTTTAGTCAGTTTTGGCCACTCTCTTTTGGACTTGTTTTAACTTTTCAATATCGTCCTTGAGCTATGGTGCCCACAACTGGACACAGTATTCCATGTGAGGTCTTACCACAACAGAATTAGAGTGGCGCTATTACTTACCTCAGTCTGGATATTACAGTCCTTTGTATACAGCCTAGAATTGCATTGGGTATTTTGGTCACTAAATCACACTGTTGATTCATGTTTATCTTATGATCTATTAAGACCTCTAATCACATGTTTGGTTTTCAAGCCAGGTGTCACTAATCCTATATTTGTGTATTTCATATTTCTTGCACAAATGTAACCTATGAAAATCATTTTCTTACTTTCAGCCCAGTCTCCAATCTAAGAACATTTTGAATCCTGATCCTGCTCTTAGGAATATTAACTAACTCATTCAGTGTCATCTTCAAATTTGAAAAGCATGCCTTCTATTCCACTGTGCAAGTCATTGGACAAGAATGGACCCAGGGCAGCTTCTTATGTCATTCTGCTAGTCATTTCTCTCCAGGATAAAGAGAGATGACTGGTAAGTATTCTTTGGTTTGGTCCATCAATCAGTTATAAATCCCCCTAAATCCATATTTAGTGAAACCATACCCCTGTAACTACAAACACAACCAAAAAGTTATATTTACATTTTGGAAAGAATACAGTTATTTCTTGGTAGGGTATATTCGTTATGTACTGTAATTATGCATTCATCATTTGGGATATGAATTAACTGCAACAAACTAGATATTTATAACTAGCATTCCCAAGCTCTGGTTTTATTTTTTTTCCCAGTGAATAATCTCCACAGACTGTCTGACAGTATAATTAATATGAATCTATTTTAAAGCAACATCATAAACAAAGTTTAAAATACAAAATATAGAACACATAGGCAGAAATACTGTTAACGCCCTCTATTAGTAGTTATATTTTTTCCAGGATTGCCCAAAGGGAAGGCAGATAAAAATCTGCTAGATCTGCACAGCCTATTTCTCCAGGGCTTTTTTCTTCCTGGTACTACTGCTAGTGTAGTTATGTCAGCATAGGGCACCAACAAGATTCCATCCATTAAAATGCAATAGGCATAATTCAGAAGTATTAAACATCTACATACTAGCAAAAATAAATCTGAGAGCAATCACACTTTTAGAGGCAGCTAAACATATTCTTCAAAAGATGTGCTACAGAGGTAGACTTGCCAATCAAAAGCTGTTGTCTCTTGTGCCTACTAAATTAGTTTAACTTGGTAACAGAGCATTCAGGCAGTATCAGGGGTCCGGAAAACTCCTTAATGGGTCAGCATTTGTTCTAAGGAATAGTTATGATATTACACAGAATATTCATGCCTAACTCATGAATTCTATGGTTTAGAGAATCCTGGGGATATATCCAGCAGAGTGGTCCTAGAATTTTATTCATGATGAGCCCCTTCACACAATGCATGAAGGGCACTGACCTGATATATACTGGAATTAGAAATTTAAATCCACTCTGACCCAGCACTATGGTACTAACACTGCAGAACTTCTTCTCTTTTCCTCCCCTTAACAGCCTTCAGAACTGCCCACAAATTGGCTTCTATGGGGTTCATAGCTCTCCAGAACATGTTTTGAGGATACATGGGAGGCTGAAGTCAGACAAGAGGTTGCCCCTTTCCACATTCAGCAGTGATGCCTGGTGGCTTACATACCAGTGGGGCAGTAAATCTAGTCTAGGCTTTAAAGGAGATCAACAAGGTGCGGAAGCCTATTCCTAACTATGTCCAGCATTTTGGACAGACTTTTTAAAGGCAGGCAAAAACTAGAGTACATTCACTATGACCAACGACAACTGACTTCCACTAGATTCAAGCTGTGCATGTCTACCACGGAAGTTTCTCCACTGAATTGTGAGTGAGGGGAAAAAAGGAATGCATAATTGCTGCATGAATCACCTTATTATATAGTATGTTGTGGAAATATAGACTAGGGAAAAAGAATTGTTTCCCACTCGATTTGTAAACATAGAGAGCAAAATCTTGTGCAATCTCAGAATAATAGAAAATGAGAAGATAATGTCTGCAATTCATAGTTCACTACAGGAGGAACTGCGCATAGGCCCAGAAGCACAGGACATCAGACTACATATACACACTACCAAACATTCCTCATGGTTGCTAAAGATACATAACAGCATCAAGTTTGAAGGACAAGGTAACAAAATGTATCAAGTATGTCAAAATATGTGGCTCTAGTGGGCTTATTCAAATGTAAAAATAAACCATAATTTGATGTCATAGGCCCTTTTCGCAGCGCCGGTGCTCACGCGACGGAGGAGGGCGGCTCGCGCAAGAAGCCTTCTCCAAGAGGCTGCCGCTTCCCCCTCCTTCCTTCCGCAGGCGAAGGAACGAGCGGGGAAGTGGCAGCCTCCCAGAGGCGGAGGCGGCTCGTGCGTCCGTCCGCCCCCCACGCGCGCGAGAGAGAAAGGCGCTCGTCCCGTCCGCCCCCACGCGCGCGAGAGAGAAAGGCGCTCGTCCCGTCCGCCCCCCACGCGCGCGAGAGAGAAAGGCGCTCGTCCCGTCCGCCCCCCCACGCGCGCAAAGAGAAAGGCGCTCGTCCCGTCTGCCCCCCGTGCGCGCACGAAGTAAGACGTGTCGCGTCCGTCGCGCTAGCGCCCCGCCCCTTCCTTCTGCAGGGGCGGAGGGAAGGAAGCATGACCTGGCCGGCTCCCGGACGCTCCGCACGAGAGGTAAGTGCGCGCGGGCGCCGGGAGCGTTGCGCGAGCGCGGGTGATTTTTGCTTCGAAGCGAAAATCAAAAAACTCGCACTCGCGCCACTTCAGCCCCGTGAGCCCGGCGGAAGTGGGAGTGCGTCGTGCGGAGCGACGCTCCCACTCCCGCGAGGCTCACGGGGCTGTTGCGCAAGAAAAGGCCTGTGCGAAAAGGGTCATAAACTCAAAATAGCATGAGTTTCAGGATCACACATGGGCATGACACTGGCCCTTAAACCTGCTATACCTATTTACAATGTTCTGTTTCATTCAGACTTAGGAAACCCCAGTTTACACAAACAAGATATATATATATATACCATGATTGGACAAAGGTTTCTGGTTCAGTCTGAACTAGGCCTCTGTCAGAGAAAGGCACTTTCAAGAAAAAAATTACATGGAAGTCATGTAATGAGTATTAAAACTTGATTCCCAGGAACATTTAGTATGCCAAATCACCATGTAGTATAAAGCCAAAACACTCCTCAGCTTACTCTTCCAAGACTGTCCCTAGATAAAAAGTTTAGGTAGTAAAACCTGCTCATACGTTGTAATAGTAAGATATGAATATTGTAGATACTTAAAAGATAGTAAAATCAACACTCTTTATTTTTACTAGTCAATCACAGATTAAAGTCAAGAATACCAAACTCATTTTTAAAAAATATCTTGCATGATCTTTCCTACCTTAAGAAGAAGAAGATGAAGAAGAAGAAAAATGCAAGCAAAACAAATCATGTAAAAATCTCTTATTGTATAAATTCTATCCTCCTGCCAAACTCTAAATGGTCTAGAAACTTTCCTAACTACTTACTACATAATATAGAACAACTTGTCGTAAATCTTAATTTTCATCACTGCCAATAACTTAGTGCTTATCATAATAACTTGATGCACAAGTGTCACTACAAAATGTGATCTTTTCAAAAAAAAAAAAAGGAAAAGAAAAAAAACTTCCGATTATGTGTCATGTCATAGGGCAAGTTTAGAAGGTGAAGATTTCTGGCTCTTAAACAAGCCTAACGAGGTTGCCTGTATAGAAAATGTCCAAACACTGCCCCCATTTAAATGACCTTGATGCTGACCTGGAACTAACCCCCTAAGGTGGTGAGAGTAGCTTGGGTTCTATTTCCACTCAGACAGCTGGAAACCGGTCTGTTGAGACTACTACACAGGGTGCCAATTAGTGCCAACTAGATGCTTTCTTGAATTGCATCTCTCACTAAGAATAGAAGCGAGGGCCTTAGGTCATTTCCAATATGTTACTAGGCAGCAACACCTGCAGAAATTACTGATCAAGTAAAGTGAATGTTTTACTGCCATGGGGAGGGGGGTAGGAAGGATGCCTGGACATCCACTGACTTCCAGTCTCATTGTTGCATTTAAAGCTTATACTAGAAATCTGTTAAGACCAAGAAAATTTAAAAACTGAATGCAGCTATATAGAGGCATGCTTGACCTCACCTCCAGTATCTGGGCTGCTACCTGACCCTTCTTAAAAACAACCATGTATTAGCATGGTTACTTGAAAAAACATTTGCTTGCTTTCTTTATTTCTTCTCCTCATGCCCCCAAGTATGGTAGAGGTATTCCTAGAATGACTGACCAGTTGATAATCTGTGTTTGATATATGTAATAGTTGAGTGAGAATCGGGTGGCCCTCCAGATATTGGTGGATTGAAAGTTCTAGCATCCTTAGCCAGTATCAGGAATAGTGAGGTAGGCTGGGAGCTAAAGTCCAACAGCATTTAGAGGGTAACTTCTTACTTCCAATGTAATATGTAGAAATGGGATACAAGAAAGGGAAGTAGTAATGAAGGGAGAATTCAACATTGTTTTGGTCAGCCATCATCCAGCAAGGCATCTAAGGTGAGCCAGTATTTTTTTTTATATAACTCTGGGATACATACCATAATGTGACCCCTCCTAGCAGCCTTGCATGTGAATTGTCATCACTGAACTGAGTTTATGAAGAAAAGTATGTGAACGAATGTATTATTAGTAAGATGAAGTGGTAAAAATTAGATTGTTCAATTTGAATCAGACAAGAAGAAGGGCATCATCATCTATCATGAGTGACAAGGACAATTTAATTATCTGCTGTAACTGGCTGTGATCATATTAAAAGAAATTATGAAAAGACAGTGGGCAAAGAGAGGTCATTTCCATAGGACGGTGGCATCCTGGCATGGAGACGCAAGAGGAGTAGGACTGCAATAACACTTCCACATGGTGTTGTCACAGTCCTGTCCTTCTCATGTTGTCAGCCAGCACAATCGCAAGGTATATAATTGATGGAAAAAGTCTATCAGTGACCCCTGATCATGTGAGCCTTTCATTACAGCTGGCCATTCAGAAGGGCTAGAAGTGTGATCTACATGCTTCCTCCCCCCACTGCAGCATGGGGAGAAGGCCAGCTGCAGTCCAGAAGGAAGAAGCACGTCCCGCATACTTCTGCAGGCAGCCTGTCACATGTGGAGAGGAGTGCTGGGGCACATTCCTCTCCCAGCAGAAGCACTGTCAGGACCACAAGGAGACAGTGGCAGGAAATGGCCATAGTCTTACTGAACATCTAGTTCTTGTCCCTAATGTTCTGTTTCTTATTATTCTAAGCTCCTCTTTGTCTTTTCATTTTGGTGCTCGGTTTGTAGCATGACCTCTTTTCAGTTTTTGCTATTTGAGAATCAAGGGTTTTAAAACAAAGTTACATGCCACTTAAATTCATTGCTATTCAGTATTTCAGACCAAAAGGTTTTTCATTTATGACATGCATCAGCAAAAACTACATGATCCATTAAGGCTGAGATGTCTGAGCACTGTGTGGTGATCACAGTAAAGATGCACAGAATATCTTGTTTGGCCACACTTGTCTTTTCCCATTCAGTGGAATATTTCAATGTATTTATATGCCAGTTCAAACAAAAAGTCTCAACCATCCAATCTGAAACTGAGAATATCATATTATATGCTTCATATGATCAGGTTATAGAAAGTCACATTAGAAATTGAATCAACTGCTTGCAATGATTTGGTAACTATTTACTTAAATATTGAATTTGAGCCAATTAAAACTGATCATGAACATTTACATTCCTCAAAATTTTAGAGATACAGTCAAGGTCCCTTCCATACTGTGAGATTATAGCAGTTTGATACTACTTTGACTGCCATTGTGATATTCCATGAAATTTTGGGGTTTGTAGTTTGGTGAGGCAATAGAAGTGCCAGTGTGGAGTAGGGTTTTCATTATGGGACTAGGACTCCAGCAGATCAGAGTTAAAATCCCTGTCAACCGTGGAAACACACTGTATGACCTTGAGCAAGTCATACTCTCTCAGCCTTAGAGGAAGGCAATGGCAAACCTCATTTCAGAAATTTTTCCAAGAAAACTTTTGCCCCCCCCCACAAAGGTGAGCACAATAACAACAATAAACTCTTTCTGGTATGGAGTTCTAAATTCCACATGAAACTACAGTCCCAGGATCCCATGGCAATTACAATAATGGAGGATCTGCTGGTAGTTCTGTGGATGATTAGCTGTACGTTGGCAAATTTCTGTCTCCCAATTGTTACACAAATATCAACAACTTTCCCATTATGCTCTCAATTATGCTGTTGGAATGAAGAAAGTTCAGGGCAACCAAGAGTTGATATCGTATGGGAAGACTATAACATCTCTTCAGTATTAGTAGTAAAATGCAGCCCCCTTTAACTTTATACCATTTGTTTTTGTCTTCTGGCTAGTTCCAGTAAAACACACATACACAGAAAGGGTCCCATAAGCCTGAAGGTTGTCACCTCTGTTGTAACAAAACAATAGGCTGCAGTTTCCAAATGTTTAGCCTGTTGCACTAAAGCAGCAAGTAGTCATGTAGCACCTTTAAGACTGAAATTATATATATAATATATATGTATGAGCTTTCATGGGTACAGTCCACTTCCTTAGATGTTTCAATGTATTTTTGGTCTTCCACAATTACATTTGGGAACAAACATGTTGGATTCTCAAATGCTCTGTACTAACCAGGATAGAGTGTGCCATCCAGCATAATGGTGATAAGTTGGTGTGGATATCTTACTATGTGGATGTTACACATCAAGGCTCCTGCAGCCAGGCTTTTCCTGCACTACCAAGATGTATTTCTGCCGCAAGTCCTGCAGGATAAGATATGCTCCTCAAGGGAATAACTTAGGCTACAAATACCATACATATCACCAGATTCAGCCCTCACACATCTCTGAAACCAGGGCCTTCAGTTTCTACAACTTTATCATTTTGTGGGAGGATTGTGACAGGCTGAACTCATTCCTTGGAAATTTGACCTCACGCCTGCGTTGGATGAGACTCCCTACTCCTGGCCTTTCTAACCTTTACTGTTTTTGGAACTTAGCCCTGTCTGCCTTACTCACCTCTGGTCCAATTAGACTGAGCTGGCTAGACATGACAGACTAGACATGATAAGCTGAATATTCAAAATCCAACCCCTGAGAAGCTCTGGCATTAGTTGTTGTATTATTGCTGCTGCTAGAGATTATTCCAGTAAAAGCAAGAGTTCCCTGAAAAACCTGGGGTTGTAAAGAATCTTCATTTCCAAAAAGCGAGTAAGGAAATCAGACGGCAGACTAGAAAATTAAACAGCCAAAAAAGTGGGGTCCAGAAAATAAACAAGCAGAGGTGTTTGCTTCCATAATCCACCAAGAGGTGTCCCTCTTTGTGTTTAGTTTACTTTGTACAGTACTTTTAAAATTATTTAAAGTTATAATTTCAAGGCATCTTAAAAGTAGCTGTTTGCCAATATAGATGCAATTTTTAAAAAGTAAATCTGTGAATTTTTGAACTTCCCTGGGTTTTTTTTTCTTTTTGAACTCTCTATATGGAACTTCTCTAATTCATTCAACAGTAACTAAATTGATTACTTTTGGTTACTTTTTAAAAAAAAGGCTATAACAAGTCACTGGACAGTAGTACAAAATATGCTCAGTTTCCATCCCCCTTGCCTCAACACCCACAAGTAAGCACAAGGAAATAGCACAAGCCAGCCTTTAACCATGTGATGTTCCCCTTCCACCATCTAGTGAGGACACACTCCAGTAACTATAAAAGCAATTGAAAATTACTGTTATACCACAAAAATGAATGAGGTTATCCCTTGACAAATTATAATCCTATTATAATAGGAAGTTATACCTTCATTAACCTGGCATTAACGAGTAACTAGACTCTTTGAAAATTACTTATTTCAGAACTGTGGTTATAGGCTAGCTATGCTGGTGTTAAGAAACATGGGCTGTGACTGCAAGGAGAATATTATGTCCAGTGTGCTTTGATCCAAATGTGCATACAGCTGCATTCAGGAATGTAAAAACAATCTATTTTTACAGCATTTGCGAACCCTGAGTTTGCCTCTTCTGCCCCCTTGTGCCCAAGCATTACATTTAAATGTTTAATTGCAGTAGATCACCTTTCTTCATTTACCACTACCCTATTTCTTAACAAGCTCCACAGTGTTAGCTTATCATACAAGTAATCCCTCTAAATATATGGGATGTCGATAGTTTTGCAGATTACATTTGCAAATGCTTTCTTCTATCAAAACTTAGCTTTTAGCAATAAATGAATAAAGGACCATGTCAGGTTTCAGCCACCAGAGATAATATAATAAAATCAGTATGAACAGTGATGCTATTATATTAACATACCAGATATCAGAGATATTAAAGCATCTTCCAAAGGGAAATGTCTGTTCAGTTACAGGATATAATCTGTTTAAAAAATCATACATTTAACTTTATAATTTTACCAGCTGTGATAATTCAAACCTATTGGTTTCCAAAGAATTGGCAATGTAGAAATATAACTGTACAAATGCTTTAGAAGCTATGAATAATTTATCCTCTGTGTTTAAATATTTATAATGAGATATACAGTAAGACTGATCCTAGGAAATGAAAAATTAAAAGAAACAGTTAAAAGTCTTGCATACTTTTTGACATGATTTTCCACCAGAACACCCTCAGAGTTTAAAATATAGTAGTTCTATGTTCTGTCACACAATTGTGACATGGGGCCTCTTTTTCATGTAGTAATCATAAATCACTATCTCATAGTTCTATATAAAAAGGTGAATGAGACATTGAGCCCTAGGTTTTGATAATTTCTTTGCAATTCCTTTTTTATTATATTATTACCAAAATAACTGTAAAGTGAGAGAAATCAGTCTCCTATCCTGCACTGCACTGCACAGCATTGCATTCTGGGAGACACTTTTGTTGGCCCATGGAAAAGAGGCCAGTGTGATGCATGTTGCAGCATTGTACACCATAATGGAAAGCACAGGGGGTGGAGCTGTACAATTTTTCAGCTCCTGCTGTTCCCTCCTGCCTCTTTTGCTAGACTTTGTCATTGTTGATTGCAGCTTGGCTAGTGGTCAGTTGGATGGTGATTGCAGTTTGGCTGCTGGGCATAAAAACATAAGATGGCAGTTGATTCACTATCTAGCAGCTGGTGCATAATTGAGCAGCTCATGTGTGGTTGTGTGACTAGCAGATCAATCAGGCAGCTGGTGGACTGATTGAGCAACTAGGATAACTGGGCAGCTGGTTGACACTCAAGCAGTTGGCAGGTTGGTCAAGTGGTTGGTAAGTGATTGGGCAGGCTCACAGTTTTCAGGCCCACGTGGGCCTGAGTTGGCCCTGGTTTTGCCCTGGAGGTGTTGGCAGGTCATTGTGGGGTGTAGGTGTGGTACCAAAGAAAGCTCCTGATGAATACAGGCTTATTCGCCATTTGTCCTGTCTCAAAGCTTAGTTGGGTAATGATGCGATTCTTTCAGAACTATGTACTGTTTGGTACACTCATTCAATATGGCAATAAGGGAGGTTTGCAGGTAGGATGTGAGAGGCAAATTGGTGTAATGTGACATCAAGTTGGTAGTTTGCTTCTTACCAGTACACCCTGATGACTTTGACCTTCTGGTCTTCTCATTGGAAGACATGTTTTACATGGATTGACCTCTTCCTATGAGGTACTTCATTTCATGTGTAGTGTCTAAAGCTCAGCACCTTCCACAAGTGGGTGGTCAGGATGAGGACAAGGCAAAGAGAAATAATATATTATTTGAACCTTTTTTTGTTCATTGGGCAATTTGGAACTGGATAATATGTTTTTCTTTTGTCCAAGTTTTGTTTCTTGGTGCAGGAATTGGAAGTTCTGTAGGCTCAGGAAAAAATTGAAGCACTTACATACCAGTTGGTATTTTGTGGTATCAAAATTAATATGGTTTATCAGCTTTGTAGACTGCCCATGGATAAATTGCAGGGAATGACAAAAAGATTTTCTGTCTTTTTCATGCAGAGGAGAGCTACACTGAAGGAATTTCAAGAGATCATTGGGCATCATAACTTTGCTTCCCATGTAGCAGCTTCTAGTAGAGCTTTTATAAGGCATCTCTGTAACACTATTTGTATGGTCAGCAAACCATGCCATAGGATCAGGAGCATGCAGAGATTAGAAAGCATGGCAGAACATTTTCACTAACTTCCACAAGGTGTCCATTTGGCATGAGGAACTGAAACTTAAGGATGTCTTTTAGATATCCTCTAATGAGACAAGGCCAGTAGGTTTTCAGGTTTACTTTAGGGTTGCTGGTGTGCCCAGGTTTGGCCTAATGATTGCGTTGAGGCATCACTTATGGCTGACCTTACATTCTGGGAGTTTTTTTTTTTTCAAATCCTGGTTGTTGTCCAGATATGAGTGGAGGAGTTAAAAAACTCCTCCATTCATTTTTGGTGCAACAACATGGCCACAGTGCAGATTATTAATTATTTGTTATCCAAGTCCCCTAGGGTTATGAGGCTGGTTAGTGCATTTACCCTTCAGTGTTTACGATATAATTTTTAAGGTGTTTATTTATCATGCTCCTTGTGGCAGTGGTGGACAACAGCTCCTTCCTGCATGGAGATGCAACACTTTGGACAGCTGGTATGAGGAGAGAGGGCCCTTTGGGGCATCTTGATGCGGATAGGGGCTAAGCAGGTACCTTATCCATGGCAGGTAGTGGGGGAGAGAAGCAGCATTTTGGGGAACACATATGGCACCCTTTTGGTGAAAGGAAAAATTCTGGATCTGGCTCTTTAGATCATGGGACCTGGGGAGATGGGAGCGGAGACTTCCCTTGGGGCTGGCCTGGTGTCTGAGCCCTCACTTTAAGTCATGACACTTGAGAGGGGCTTCTTGTGTTGACTGCTAGTAGTGGGTTGGCCAAGGAGCAACTCAGCTTTTGGGTTCTCTTTGGGGCTTACATGTTTCATCCAGGAGAAGCTGGGGAGCAAGTCTGGGAGGCACCACCTGCTTCAGCTGCTCCTGCACTACGTTGCTCCTCCCCTTTGCATATCCTAGAGGTTAAAGATTAAATAATTTAAAGTGACCCTTATTCAATCCAGTCACTGTTGCCTGGTATCTCTGGTTCCATGATTGGTCAATAAATGAAACTGACACATTTTCTCCTCCCAACAATTGGTGAGCACAGGGGTACAAATGTGACCAAATAAAAAGAGCACCTTTAAAATTTAAAACCTAGGCCCTGGCTGCTCTCTCATCATGTGACAAGATGTCCTCCTCCTCACTTGTAATCACAAAATACTATTTTGTGTTGCCTATATAAAAAGTAGAATGAGCCATAGATAGCCACTGGTATTCAATTGTAGGTCTCTATATGCACTTTGATGTATGTTGGCTTCTCCATAGATTTGGGAGTACTGACTACAAATGCAATATGTGTGCTATGATACATGCAACTCCTTTGTTGCAACAGCTTCTCTGTCTGACTGTCTATCTCAAGGCAAAATTCCTAGTAGTACTTATGGCCTATAGTTATGGCTAGACCATCTGAAAGACATTATCTGCCTATATGAAACATATCTGGAAAAAAACACAAGAGGACCAGTCTGCTGTCAGGCTGTGGAACTCTAGTCCACAGGAGACTAGGCTGGCGCCTTTTATGTTCTCCTCCTGACAGCTTGCAAAATCTTTAGACAGGCTTTTGGTTATTAGCAGGTTGTGTCGACAGTCTTCTGCTCAGAGGGACTGGTGTGCTGTATTCTGGTGCTTATTATTATCTATGAAATACTTTGAAACTCTTCTAAATTAGTGGTGCTTTCAACAGGATAAGCTTTTCCCCCTGTACTTAAATACTCTCGTTAGAAGGATGGTGAAGCAGCAATTAGTTACATGCCAAGAGATTTAAGCATCATTGAAAAGGGGAGTGAATGCCCATATTTGCTTATGTTAAAAAAAGTAGTTCATCACGAGTCAATTTCAAAATATATTCTAATTCATATCAGTGCAATCCTCTGGATGCTCCATGGCTAGAAATATTTGTAAACTTAGTGACAGATAAGTAAAGGCAACATCAAGATAGATGCTGGCATGAAACACTCACCAGAATAAGAAACTAGTGCTAACGACTGCAATCATCTGATCATCTCATTATCAAAATATTTTGACACTAAAAGAAGCCATACTGTTTAATATGTGATATTGCATAGAAAGGGGAGGCAGCTATAAAAGTACTATAGAATTCCTTATAGACTGGGTTCTTTCTAATCATCTGCCTTAAAATTAGAGGGATGATTGCATCAGTGAAGCTACTGGCTTCAGAGAGTGGGCTGTGTTATGTATTTAATCAGGTATAGAGAAGCTCTGAAAGTCAACTATGGTAGCAAAATTTAAAACTGTTTATATATTGTACTGTATAACAAGATATATCCTCAATACTATTTTAGCACAATAAAGATGAGAAAATAAGTACACATAACATTATATCTAAACATTTTGCAGACTCGGTTTTTTTTGCATTGTTTATCTCATAGTGACAAGAATAGGCAACTGCCAGATGTTTGGGTCTGCAACTCCAGCAATCTCTGCCCATTAGTCATCTTATATGAAGGTTATGGAAACTGTAGTCCCAAATATCTGGAGAGCTCCACCTCTGAACCATAGCTGATGTTTGAACCTGATGGACAGGACGAATGCAAGCCCTGTTTTATTAATGTAACAAGATCTCAATTTTATATTTATTGGTTCACTTCCATTTAATTTACATACTGGCTAATTCCTTAGCTAAATACTAAGTAAGCAACAGGATCTCAACTAGCTAAAAAATAACAAAGAAGCATTGCATCAATCAATATCTTAATGATATGTCATTCAAAAAAGGGTCTCAAATATTCTCCCAATATTCTCACACCTTTAGAGGTTGAAGTCCTATTGAACAAGAACTCTTTGACAATTCAGTGCTTGGAATAAAAAGAAGTATTACCAAGTGTCCACCATGGCACTATCTTTGCATGGTGGTAGGATTGCTCAACCATGTCATATATGTTTTTTTTTCTTTTTCTTTTTCTTTTTCTCTCTCTCTCTCTGTGTGCGTGTGTGCATGTGTGCACACAGAAGAAGGCAATGGAAAATCACTCATGAAGATTTCTATCTTGAAAACCCTATGATTAGACAATCCAAAATGAAACAATAGATAGTGACAGAAGATGAGGATCCCAGGCACTTGGAATGTACTCAGTGAGCTACTGGGAAAGAACAGAGGACAAGTATGAGTAGGGCTGTGCATTGAAATGACTCACACTGAAATGTTGTTCAGTTGTTGGCATGTTCAGAGGTAAACAGAAAGTCTGAAGCTCCATAACAAATAGGAACATAGAATGGGAGAAGCATGAATCAATGGAAACTAGACATTGTAAAACAAGAAATGGAATGTATAAACATTTGCAAAGTGAGCCAGCTAAAGTGGACACAAATGGGGCATTTTGAGTCAGATAACTACACAGTGTTTTATTCAGCAAAGGAAAATTTAAGAAAAAACAGGGTAGCATTACTAGTGAGTAGAGATGTAGCAAATGCTATCAAGAGATATAATGCATATCAATAAGACTTCAGGGAAAACCCATCAACATATACTACGTCCCCTGTATCCATGTGACCGTTATATGTGATTTCACTTAGCCAAGCTGAAATGCAGTCGGAAAATATTACTTTGAATTTAACAGAAATTAAACAGAAATTGAAGTAATAAAGGATAATACATACAGTATTACATAGAAAATGGAGGGGAATTGAAAATTCTAGATTAGTGACCTCTTTGTGTGCACTCTTGCACTGTCTCACTCTAAGCAGTCCTATGTTTCCTTGCTATATGCATATGTTGCACATTACCTAGTCACTCAATAGACCTCTCAGTTGCTGTACCCTACCCATTCACTTAGTAAGCCTCTGATCTGATCATACTATGGTGTGCTTGTGTAAAATCCTGTGCTTGACAATACAGTAGAGTGCTTGAGCGCTTGTGTTTTTGTAAGGACCCCAGAGCAGAAGAGGAGCTGACAATCCTGATAAGCCTAAGAGAACCCATAAAGTGCTTCCTTAAAGTTCTTGCCTTAATAAAGAAAGCAAATTGTATACTGAGGTTGCTAAGATCTATGATAAGAATTAATCTTCTATCCTTGAAATTGTGAAGAAGGAAAAAGAAATCTGTGCTAGTTTTGCTATTGTAGCTCAAACTGCAAAAGTGCTTTCACACAGACAATGCTACCTTAGATTATTGGAAGATAAAAAGAATAAAGATTTTGAGAAGGATAAATCTGAATTTGAATTGTTACTTTGTACTAAAGAAGAGTATTTGATCGCCAACTTATATAAACTCTGAAAATAGATATGGAAGATGAACAAGTTAAGGAATATATGATTAACTGGGCGAAGAATTTTAGAAATAATATATCAATGAATTAATGGGAAAGACTTTGGAAAGAAACTAAAAACATCTTTTGCTATGATCTTCAATAAAAATTTTACAAGATGATGTTACACTGGTATCTTACACCTGAGAAACTATCAAAGATGCATGAAGACATGAAAGATAGTTGTTGGAAGTGTCAAGAACTTATAGGATCATTGTTTCATATGTGGTGGACCTGTGAAAAGGCTAAAAGGTTTTGGATAGAAATACAGAATATGATTCAAAGAACTCTGAAATGCCAAATAGTTAAGAAATTTAAATTGTTTTGAGTAAGAATTTGGGGTGATATTAATATTGAAGAACAACAGAAATTGTTTCTATGTATGTTACTGGAAGCAAGAATTGTCTATGCAAAGTACTAGAAGAAAATAGAGATCCCAAAAATGGCTGAATGGTTTAACAAATTGATGGCAATTGTGAAAATGGGCAATTTGTCAGCTAAATTAAAGGGAAATTCTGAAGAAGAGTTTATTTTGGAATGGAGATCTTTAATGGATTTTCTAAGGAAAATTAAAGTGAATTGATTTTAGAGTTTTGAACTTGCATGTCACTGTTCCTTTTTAAATTTTATTGTTATCATGAGAAAGATATTACGAAAATTAGATAGGACCATAAGTTGTTGCTATTAACATTTTCAATATAGGTATAGGGTTTTTTTTAAATAGAAGTAATAGATTTACTGAGAACTAATCAATGGCCTATGGAATCAAATAATTGGTATTGACTAACAATGTTGATATTTGGTCCAAAACAGAAATCTAAGAAATTTAGATTTTAAAATAGTTAAGGAGTATAAATATAATGAGTAGCATATTTAATAGTAAACAGTTGAGCCAAAGGTGGGCTACTTCCAGGAATAGGACAATGGGCCAGAGGGGTTTGCAGCAGCCATTTTTACTTTGTGTACAAGAGGAAAATCTTAAGAGGAAATAAGTTTTATAGCACTGTGACTCAACCTATTTCTGCACTACACTGTTATAGTGACATTATTCTACTTTCAACATCCTATGGAATCCTGGGAATTGCAGTTTATAGAGGGGCATATTTGGCTTCAGTAAACTACAAACCCCAGGAATCCATAGGATGTTGAAAGTAGAATAATAGCACTATAACAATGTAGTGTGAAAATGGCCTTAAAAGCATCTTAAAGTAGCATTAATAAAGTATGGGTTTTGTTCTGTATTTCTTTTGGTTCTTTGCATTTGCTCTGGAGCTAGTTTCAATACTTTAGGGCTCTGGGACATTTATGGTTCAGGTCTGTGTCACAGAACTATAGAACTGAATGGGATCCCAAGGGTCACCTAAGCCAGCATATTTTAAACCATCTGATATGGAGGACCAGCAGTACTAACTAGGGCTGACCCTGCATAGCATCCAAGATAATTCTTTCTGAATGTGCCAGGAATGAGCATCATATTTGTGCCCATTGACTACAACTGCTTCTTTCTTTCTTGGAAACTTTCTGTGGACTGGCAGCTAATAGATCGAGGAACAGCAGCAATTCAATGGTGAATGCTTTGAGTAGCACTGTTCTGTGACAACCCACTGCCTGTGCAGGAATCCACAGCTAAAACATTCCTGAGAAGTAACCATCCAGCCTCTGCTTAGAAATTTCCAAAACAGGAGATCTTACTATGTTCCAAAGCTGTCCTCTGAGCCACTTCTTAATGCATAGTACTGGCTACTTTGTACATTTATATCTAATGCATAAGCCCTTAGTCTCTTTAAAATATGAAATTCTTTTTTTCGTGATCAAGGTATCTCCCCTGCCAGGTAAGTATTCTAATAAGTGCTGGAAATGTGAAGAAGACATAGGATGCTTTTTTCATGCATGGTGGTCCTGTAAAATAGTAAAAAAGTATTGGAAAGAGATCCATTGACAGATAGAATCGATATTGAAGATAAAATTTGAAATGACTGCTGAATTATATTTGTTATCGATGTGGGGGACTGATCTTGATGAGAGAAAGGGGAAACAATTATTTTATATGACAGCAGCGGCAAGGATGCTTATAGCACGTAGATGGAAAGAAAAGGTCATGCCATCGATAGAGGACTGGAAATTGAAATTAATCGAGATTATTCAAATGGATAAATTAACAGGTATATTAAGAGGAGAAAATAAGAATAAATTTGCTAGACGATGGGAGATAGTATTACAACATCTCAGAAATTCATGAGAGGAGAGGGAAAGGGTCAAAATTGATTGTAGAATTTTGTTAAGGGATGATAAATTTGAACGGGAAGTGGAGAAACCTATATAGAGATAGAGTGTGGATTAACTGACTCTAAGGTCAAGGATGGAAGTTGACAATATAGCTATGCATGTATAAATACGACAAGTCAAATTGTTTAATGTTTTTGTAGCTATGTCTTTTTTGAGACGGTTTGTATGTTTTTGTTTTTTCTTTTTTTGTGATACTTGATTATGGTGTACTATTATGTGTTGTGTTTGTTTTAATAATAAAATTTATTATATTTTAAAAAAATTCTTTTTTTCCCCTGAACTCATAATGATAACCTGATCATCGTCAACACAGAAGCAATTTTTAATTCGGGCAGATTCCTAACTGCACTAGTAAAAGAACCAAATGAAAGTTTGAATGCTATAGAGCAGGGGTGGGCAACTGTCAGAAGGTAGGGAATTTGATGGCCCCCTTCAGGGACCTTGAAGCATAGCACCTCTGTTGAACCTCCTGAAAAGGGGAAAGGTTGCCCCAAATGCTTCTCACCCACATGTACCATACTGTAAGCCCAGGAGATGATCTTTTCCCCCCACAACAGAGAGTAATGGGAAGCAAAAGCATGCCAAAATTTGCGGGAGGGTGAATGAGTGCACTTAACTACCATTTGTACAGTAGTATTAATTATCTTAACAAGGACCCCTAATCATAAGGGTGCCTTTTTTCCTTCTTTTTTTGGGGGTGAGGGGGACGGCAGGGTGGCTGTTAATTGATTGGTGGTGGTGGTGGTGGTGATGATGATGATGATAATTTTCAGTTTCCTGCCTAGACAAAGAATAGGTTCTCACTCTTCCCAAAATAATGCATTCTTCTCATTTAGATCCACAAATAAATGTTCTTGATCCTTTGGGCTGATGTGAGAAAACAAACGCCCATGCTAGATTAGATTGAGGCACTATGTAATCCTGCAGTCTGTCAAATAGTTGTCTATGGGCAGCCCCCTATCATTGTAGTGTCCTTCTTGTGCTCGCCAGTGACTTACACACAAAGACATGTTGCCACTTATATTGGAGGTGAAATGTGGCCATCCAGACTAATAGCCATTGATCTGTGAATTTACTCAGCCCCTTTTTAGAACTATCCAAGTTGGCAGCCCTCATTATTATAGCAAAAATTCCGCATTTTAGCTATGCTTTCTACTTACGTTTATCTGTCCTACACATCCCACTTAGATTCTAGGATTATGACAGATGCATAACTTTATGCATTTCTAACATGTTTCAATACTTGACTTGTTCTAAGCTAAAAAGCCCCATGTCCTCATATGCAAGTAGTTCCTATCCTCTGGTCATTTTTGATTCCCTTTTTCTGCACCCCTTTAAGTGCAGTGACCAGAACTGTGGTCAGTATTCCAGATTTGGCCACCCCATGATTTTGTATAAGGGCAGTATGATATCAGCAGTGTTATTTCTATTTCCTTTTCTAATCATGGACAACTTTGAATTTGCCTTTTTAAACAGCAACCACATAACCTCAACATTTTAATAGAGATAGCAACAATGATCTCAGATTCTTTGGTCAGTTGCTGCCATCTCACATCCTACCAGTGAATCTGGGATTATTTGCCCCAATAGGTACCATTTTTATACTTATTTTTACTGAATTTTCATTTACCATTTTAAAGCCCATTTTTCCCAGTTTAGAGATTCTTTTAGAACTCTTTACAATCTTTTTTATTCTTACTATTCTATATAAAATGTTGTCTTCAGTGAATTTAACCACTTCGGTATATATTCGTACTTCTAAATTTTGCATCAAGAGGTTGTCTAAACCTCAAATTAGGTTAATATAAATATTTTGCATTTTCTTCTGTGTGTATTTTGTTCACAGACTCATACTTCCTGACATATTTTCACAGCTTTTGCTCTTAAAATGGAGTACTTAAGAGGTGGGTTAGAAGACCTTAGGTACTTTTTCATTAATTTAATAGGATCTTACATATATCTGATATGCTTGATATAGTAAATTTGTTTATTTATTTGCTCTTTTTTTTAAAAAAAAAATCATTCTTCATTTATTATTTTGCCATTGCCTTCATGGTAGTCAGAATGTTACTTGTTGCTTTTGTTCTTGTTATTGGTATTATTGGATGGAATCCTCTATGGCAGTTCTGAATGTATAACCTAGGGTTACACACTTGTGACTGTTATGTATTTACAATCCCTATATAGTCCCTAGACCAGGAAAGTCCCTCAGTACGAATCCCATACATGATTCTGGCCATTATTATGATGCTGCAGCATATTTTGTGTTTCCATTATTTTGTAAAAATGTTCCTGAAAGAAGTCAACATTAATAATGACCAACCTGCAAGTGCTAAGACCCCCCTCTTACCTTAAAAATAGTTCTGGGATCCCTGATATCATGGGTACCTGAAGAACCATAACAGGTACTCAGAGTGACACTGTTCAAACAATGAGGCGAAAATTCAAGACAAACAGAAGCATCATAGCAGACTGAAATTAACATGCTGAACCAGATGGAATTTCAGTTTGATCCAGCAAAAAATGCTTTTACATTAGTTATTCCTGAAATACATTGGTGAGGTAATGTAGCTAATGCAGTCCAAAAAGACTGCAAAGAATATGGAGATCAACCTCAGATAAAAAATTCCTGAGGAATACTTAGCGATTTTTTTTAAAATCCTCAAGCATGGGAAATGTGTTAAGGCCCTTTGTATTTTGTAAAACAACACAAACAACAAAAACTTCCAAATAAAATAAACAGAGGAAAACAAAGCAGTCTCAAAATGGAGCTTTCATGGTGGAATGAATTAATCTCTGATAAATGTTGCATGTAGATGACCTCTAGTAAAGTATTCTGGAAGAAAATAGTAATGATAGATGCCAATTTCTGAAAACAAAAAAGTTGGTTGCAAACTCAGACTCTTGCCTTAGATGAACCATACTGTTTCCTGACCTGGCAGAGAACAGATGTAAAGAGAAATATAAAGACTAAACAGAGACCATACAGGCAAACAAGTTGTGGTTGTGTTGTTGTTGATGCTGCTGCTGCTGTTTAATTTTTTTCCTATTCTTTTATTCTTTCTTCTGTGTCCCGCCTAGCTTGCCTGCTTAAACTTACATTAAAGAAAACAAACCGAAACACACACACACACAAAACCCAGATCGATCAATCAATAAAAGCTCCCCCTGCTCACACATTAAAAGCTTACTTGAAAATAAATGTCTCTGTCTGCCTATGAAAGGAAAGCAGGGAGGGGGCCAGCCTAGCCTCCCATGGAAGAATGTTCCACAGGGTGGGAGCAGCCACTGAGAAGACTCTGTCTTGCAAGCCTGGGATAGTAGCTGGATTGAGGCAGAACCTTCCCCTGAAGATTTTAGGGCTCTGATAGATTCATATAGGAAGATATGTCTTTCAAATAGTTTGGACCTAAGCCTTATAGGGCTTTATAGGTCATTACAAGTACTTTGAATTGTGCCTGGAAATAAACAATGAAGCTGTTTTAACAAGGAAGCTATACGCTTCCTATAACTGGCCCCAGACAGCATTCTGGCTGCCACATTTTGAACCTACTGTAGTTTTCAAACAGTTTCCACAGGCAGCCCCAAATTGAATGCATTACAGTAATCCAACCAAGATGTAATCAACGTGTGTGTCACTGCAGCCAGATTTGATGTCTAAAGGAATGGGCTTAGTGAGGATTTATGGAGAAATTTAAGTTTACAAAGTTTGGGGCATTTTGATTGGTTCTAATATGGTATTGTGCAATCATTTATTTATTTTGTTGTTTTTGCAATTTGTACAATTATAATTTGCGCAATTCAGTTTAAGATGGTGGAATAAACTTCCTGAGGCATCCTAAATATTAAATGTATATTCACACTACCTTTGAAAACTTGCAAAGCCAAACCTCAAATTCTTTCTTTCTTTCTTTTGGTAGAATTGCACATTGTCATGTTAAGTGTTGGAAGATCATATGATAGATGGTAATCCACTGTTTTGGCAATTCTGGTTGCCTAGAACTGCATGAATACGCCATTCCTTCTGGGACCAATATAAGACTTTGAGAATGAGGAGAGAGGAGGAAAAAAGATGGCATCCCTTGCCATTACATGTAGAAAAACCAAATGAACTGGCCAACTGAATGTTTCTTCCATAGTGGTCATAGTACACTACACCTGAAGTCAAGTCTAGCTTAGTCAGCATAGGGCAAGCTGCTTAGCATACAGCTTTCTTTTTCAATAGCCTTTTGCTTCCAGCATGTCCCTGCCATAAACACCTGACTCTGCCCAGCAGTAGAGCTAGCCCTGATTCTTACCTAGGCCAAGAGCCTAAAAGAGAAGATATCCTATTATAGCTACTATAAAGGGTTCTGGTCAATGAAACCATGATTTTGCATCGGTCTGTGCATGACATAACACCTCATATAGAAAATACTAATCCTCTTCCTTGTCTAGACAGTTAAAATTTAGTGGGAAATAACTCCCATCTCCACACTCTAGGTTCCTATCTCAAGTTCTCAGCCTTGCTAAAATGATCATAGTCAATGAAGCTACAAAGGAAGTTTCACATATACAATACAGTGACAACCACCCTGGCTGTTAGCAAATGTTCACTTTCTTAGGTTCCCTCCTTCTTTATATCACCACCCTGGTGCCTTTTTTAATCTGGCTAAGTGGGTATAAGAAATGAGTGACACTAGTCATGACCTGTACTATTCACTGCAGGTAATGATGGGCAGCTAAGACCCATATTCTAAAGCCTGCCTTGCTGTTTCTCAAACTTTTGGGTAAGTTCTCATTTAAATGTGAATACAGTCTACAATTGCCAATATTTGTAAAGTCACTATATGGAACTGCATTAAAGGACAACAGAGTTCTGTGTGCCGTTTTCCAAGGATCCCTCCTCTCCTTAAAATAGATGCTGGGAAGGTGCTCCGCAAAGGTTGCTTCAGTCAGCGTACAATTGTTTTATACACTTTCCGCTTACTTCATTCTTTTGTGAACATCTCTGGAATAAGTAATTACTGTGGGAACACTTCTTTACAGCTCTTCTCAAACAGTGAAATTGGCAGAGGTTGGTTTTATAAAGTTCACAAACTGAATAGTGCCTTATTGCCATAAACAAAGGGATTTTAACTACAAGCATTAAAATACACTAAGAATACGAGATAAGCAAATCTGTGAATAAAGATAAGTCTTTAATTGACAAGAAAATGAAGGATTAAGCTAATGCAGCATTATAAGCAATATGCCAAGGATTCAAGCTCTGGCCTACATCACTGTTTTGGACTAAGTGATTATAAAAGCTTTTTAAATGACAGAAAGCAGGACTTCCCAGAGACATTCTCAGTCTAAAATTCACAAGAACCTTCAGCCATTGCCCCAAAGCTTGCTGCATGTGCATATACGTGTATAACTACTTAAGATAACTGAAGTCTTTACAAATTAATTAAAAATAAACTAAAGAGCTAAATAAGAAGCGCAAATCCCACTATGGATCTGTTAGTTTATAGCTGCCACTACCTCCTTATAGATAAGAAAAAGCCATCAAGCCATTTATTTTAAAATAAATATTTTAGCAAGGAGATCCTTCTCTTGTTTTAATAGATCATAAAAAAATTGTTCAGTACTCAAGGCATTATTTTCTCAACTTGAACCTCTGCTCTGTAACATGGGTATAATAAGGCTTTGGTTCCTTGCAGTGGCTGAAGTGCTAAACATTTTACAAGAAGCACTTTGAACAACTGAAATTTGAGATATAAGTAGTGGTGGTGGTGATGATGATAATAATCTTCATAATAGGAACATGCAAAAATAATGTGCAAGTTGTCTGCTTCTTCTGTAAGGAATTCTTCTATTCACTGATAAGGAGTTTGGCAGGAGATATTTAGACATGCACCAGATGTTTGGACTAGATCAGATAATTTTTGAAAATCTCTGAAAATCCATTGCTTGTAATAGTACAAGCTTTTGAAATCAGTTGCTATCCATGGCATATGGCTGTTGTTTCGGCTCATGGTGGAAAACAGCACACTAGCAGAGTTCTCTTGGTTCTACTAGTTGCTCAAGCAGGAATATATTTGTCCTCATCATTCCCAGGCCCACTGACATTCGTACGATTGGTTTTGCATCCATTTCTGCAACTGACTGCATGAATGGAAACTGTGATGGATTTCTCCTTTGCACATATTCCCCCATTTGTACTAGGCATTTGTGAAGTCAACATATTTTGTACTAGCTAAATGGCACTATTTGATTCTGGCCATGGAAATAATTGCATGGTTCTTTAGATCCTAGGTTTTGCTATTAATAATGGAAATACATTCAAAAGCAATAATATTTATAAAAAATTATAAAGTTAACAGATGAATACAGAATGTTGACTTTTTTCCAGAATTACACTTCTCTCAGATTTAAATTGTTAGATGTAAAGCTAAGCATAACTGGGATATTATCCATAGCTCTAAGAGGTCCAGCAAGACCTCCATATCAGATACTTGGGCCAAAGTATCAATGTCTACAACTCTTTTAAGTTTTCTCTCTGCTGGGAAAGATTGTGAGAATTCTTGCATTGTCTCCATGCAAAGTACAAAAACCAAGCAAAAACAG